>JASGAT010397120.1:25520-38861 GCA_030220025.1 Chelon auratus | reverse complement strand
CGGAACCTACCTGGACACTATCTAATGGCTGTTGTGTAATGTAGTGGTTTAGCCTCCACATTCTCCCCCACAGCAACCTGTTGATTCTGCAATGCTGTTACAGTGTTCATGGAAGAGCAAGATCAGATTAACACACGCACACACGCACACACGCACACACACACACACGCACGCACACACCCACACACACACACACACACACACACACACACAAAGACATGCACACCCCCACACAAGAGACTCCAAGAGACCTAACCATGGACACTAAATTCTCTATCCAATACCTAGTGTTGTCCTAGTCTTGTTGTGATTTCTCAACTTAGATGACAGTACACAGATATCAAATGGTGATGCAGAAGCTTGCAGCAAACAAAGGTTAGTCATATGTAATTAAATATCAGAGCATGTTACATGTAACCTTGAAAAATATACTGTAAACATTGGGTTCTAAGAACCCCCAAAAATTAAATGGACTCTTTGAAAACAAATCGGATCTTAATCTGAAAAAAAAACCCACACTGGATATCTATAGTAAATGGACTGGGAAATGTATTAAGATTGAAAGTATGCCACATTGTTTGATGGAATTTAAAATGATCAATATACAGAGGGCTGAATTCAAAGACAGCCAGAAATCAGAGTTAAAAAATTATGCAGCAAGCTAGTCCATTTTGCTGAAATTTCTTACCAGCAACTCAGTAGTTTGGATGGCCCCCATGTGTTTGTATGCATGCTTTACAATGTCAGGGCATGCTCCTAATGAGATGACAGATGGTGTCTGAGGCAGTGTCGGATGGACTGGAACATCATGTCGCAGAGGTGTACTGTTGGATTTAGGTCAGTGGACAATGGACATTCCTTACCAGACCATCACTGACCCACCACCAAACCGCTCATGCCAAATGATGTTACAGGCAGCATTATGTTCTCCGCAGCTTCATCAGACCGTTTCACGTCTGTCACATGTGCTCTGGATGAACCTGCTCTCATCTGTGAAAAGCACAGGGCGCCAGTCGCAGACCTGGCAATTCTGGTGTTATATGGCAAATGCCATTGGTGGCATTTGCCATAGAACTGGGGCCAAATTGGTATTTGGACCCAGCACAAGACCCACCAGCACAAGACCCACTAGAGGACAACAATCTGTTTCTGATTGTTTGCTCAGAGACATTCACATCAGTGGCCTGCTGGAGGTTATTTTGTGGCAGTGCTGATCCGGTTCCTCCTTCCACAAAGGAGCAGATACCAGTCTTGCTGATGGGTTGAGGACCATCTTTGGCCATATCCATCTCTCCTAGTGTAACTGCCTGTCTCTTAACCTTCTGCCACTGGTATGTATTGATATGCCATCGTGGAGGAATTGGCATGTGCAACTCTGTAGGGTCCAGGTATTGCTTCATGCTACCAGTACTGACGCTGACCCTAGCCAAATGCAAAAATAGTGGAAAACGGAATGATAAGGAGGGAAAAATTGTTGCCCCTCTTGTGCACATGTTGTAAATTTCATTAACACCAAAGCAGCTGAAACTGATCAACAACCTCCTCCACTGCTGAACTTGATGCTATACTCCTTATTTTCTGAGCAGTGTAGTTATGTGGCACAGATCAAGCTATTAGTAATTTCATCATATTCACCAATTTCTCATATTTGGAATTGCGAGTGTCCCAGGCCTGCCATCAAATAAGAATTATACTTCCTCAATATGGATCTCTCTTTATCATCATCATCACTGTGGCCTGCTGATACCTCTGATGTTGTTCTTTTATTGGTATATTCTTGTCATGAAAACTTAATAAACGCCAAAAATATTCTCTTACTCAGGGTATGTATGTACAGTAAATATCTATCCAGGACCACCCTCTGCCATCTCCTTCAAATCAATAAATATTTGGCGTGATAACACTTGACTTTAAAACTACTTTCAGTTGTGCTCTTTAGCCACAACATTTATCTGTACTGTGCCACGACTGGCCTAACACGGCATATCATCAAAACCAGCTCCTGCCTGCTTAAAGGGGAGCTACCGTTTTTTTTTTACAACCTGGACCTTATTACTATCTGACATATCATATAATACGTTCGTTTACCCATATAACTTTGGTGTCACTTTAGTCCTTTGGAAGATATTTAGCTCCTGTATATCTATATAGTGGGAGTGATCAGGGCACCAAAACGCTTCCCCTAAATAATGCATTATCTGTCACAAAACTCGTTCATTTCACCAATATTTTGTTATGATACGCTAGTTTGTTGTTCTTTGGCTGTTCCTCTCTCTGCCTCTGCATCCTCCTTTCAGCGAGCTCCTCATCTGTATATTCTTGCTCAAAACGGTAAGGACATCCATCATAAACAAAGTCGCCGTCCGCAACCTCAGAATCGAAAAAATATTCAGCCATGTTGCAAAAAACTAGCAGTAGCAAATTACAGGTAAACAAGTCAGGCAGGGCTGCACATGGCACTCCGGACTCAACGGGGAATAATGCTAGCAAATCATAACAAAATATTAGTGAAATTAAAGAGTTTTGCGGCAGATAATGCGTTATGTAGAGGCTGCGTTCCGGTGCCCCAATCACTCCCACTATATGGATATACGTGGCGCTCTGCTCGAGCTAAATATCTTTCGAAGTACTAAAAATGACACCAAAGTTATATGGGTAAGTAAACGATCGCATTATATGCCAGAAATAAGGTTGTAAAAGCAGTAGTTCCCCTTTAACCTTCGCCAGGTGCCCAACACTCGGTTTGTTGAGCAAGTGACCGATGTGGTGCATTTATCACACATTTGACTCCTCTGCTTTATTAACTAGAATCCAATGCCCAGTTTCAGGCATTTACTTAAAACTGTATTTGTTGGAGACGGACTATACAAATCATGCATAGCACCTTGAACGATACACTGGTTGGGAGAAATGGATGTGCACCACAATGGAAGGCCACCAAGAATACAGATTACGATTCACCCTCAGACTTCTTTAGACTTGAGCCATCCACTCATCAACCCAACCCCTTGCCTCCACCTCACATGCCAGCTTGTATAGATCATCTGCTTATTCATGGCCAACTCTAACTCAATCACTGCCTTCCAGCAGAACAGTAATAAATGACAGCAGGGGAAATTACAGTCATTCGTCTCTGTCTACCCACATCATGCCTGCCTTCTTTTCAATCTCTTTGAAACCAGGATACCTGTATCGTCTTCATCCTCATTTTCTTTGTCTTTATCCACCCCACTTAGCTCTTTTCCTTCTACCTGGAATAGCCCAGCATTTATGTCAATAACGTGCTGATAATCTCCACCGATCTCAGTTAAAATGGCACAAGTTTATGTACAGAGATGGTAATCAGCATAGGAGGCACAAACTTCTCGTATCTGTACATCTGCTTTCATTTGATAGACGACCTGTCAGACATAAAACAGGTCACCTCCGCATCACAACAGGTGTGTTGTGGGCTATGTGACTTATACCGTATGCAGTGGCTGTTATTAAGGCATCTGGGGGAGGGGGCTTAATTGCAGCTCTCTCTTCTCTCACAAAATTGCCAGTTTCATTTTGAGTCTCTCATCAAAGTGCTGAAGCCAGATGCCAGTGTTGCACTTTAAGCATTTGCCACTTCTTTTTTTCCCCCTATTCTTATTCTAAACAAATAAGCAGTCACTGCTGTTAGGTGCAGGTTGTGGACTTGTAACATAAAGAAATGTGCTCAGCAGTAAACAAAAAGGACGTTTTTTTTTTGTTGTTCTTGTTAGGTTAGTTACACGTTTAATTTAACAGCGTGCAACACTACAACAACAAACAATGCAATATTTTAAAGCCCTTCAGCATGATTCCTATTTAGATTTATCTTTTTCATCTCTTAATATGTTTGATAACCCTAGGCTTATCTATCTGTCCATCCACATTAGATGGATGGGAAATTAGGTTAAAAGAGTGCAGAATCTTCTGTTTTGCATTGCAAAAATTAGATTACCCTCTTACCACTGATCAGAAATGAATCATATTATTTCAGACTACATTACTATGATTGCATGAAGTATAACAGTTGTAAACATAAACAGCCTATAACCTCTTAACAAATGCTGGTCTTAATTGCTAATTTTTCTCTTGTTACATATATGCGTCAGACGGAGATTATCAAAGGGCCATGTGGTAGCGTGGGGATGACGTTCAGGCATGTTTCTGCTAGTGAGGGAGATGCAGTGCACGTCAGCATCGAGACCGTTACGGCCAACTCCCCTGCAGCCTTGGCAGACTTGCAGAGGGGTGATCGCCTCATTGCCATTGGAGGTCTGAAATGTGTTACCTTTTATAAACACTTTAAACTTTAAATAACATTTTCTTTTTTGTCCTATTTACTGAAAACTTTCCCACTCTTGTTTCTGTTGACAGGTGTTAAGGTGACATCATCGGTTCAAGTGCCCAAACTGTTGAAACAGGCTGGAGAGAGGGTGGTGGTACTCTATGAGAGGCCTGTTCGACACCAGACTCCCTCATCGGGAAGCCTGGGAACTGTGCAAGAAGGATTTGGACAGGTTGAGGAAACCGGTTTTATTCCCCAACAAGGAGGCTATGAAGAAGACCCAGCCCCCATCACCACCCTTTCTGACATATCCGACAGCAAAGACATGGACTCTGAGTTTGAAGAGTTGGTTGTGGACTCCAAACCTAATCAGACTGGTGGCCCTAATGGCAGTACCACAAATACCAGTGACACCAAGGAGGATTTCTTGCTTTCAGTAAACCAAAGCCCCAAAAGGACTGTGGCCAACCTGGCCTCTAAGCCCCTTGGCTCCATCTCACCCATCCTAAACCGCAAGTTAAACCTAGTGGGTCTCCAGTCACCACTAAAGCCCCAGCCCAAAGAGTCACCAAAGCCCTCACCACATAAGACAAGTTGTGATCCAGCAGAGGGTCTGCAACGCCCTTCTGTCCCTCCGCCACCTCCTCCCTCTCGCCCCCCAGTGCCACCTAGACCTCAGATAAGGTTGACATCGGCCAGTTCAGAAACCAGTCTTTTGGAAGCAGTTGATTCTGTTTCACCTACTTACACTTCTACTAACCCTAATGCTACTGAGACTACTATCAGTGCTCTCGAAAAATCTCCAGAAAGAGTTCCACCCAGCGAGGACAAGGCTGGCACTGAGAGGTTATCTGTCAGACAGGCTGAGTCAAAGCAGTCTACCAAGCCAACAGAGTCCAGTGATGAGAATCTAGCACCCACCACTGTGACAAGCAGCAGCAAAGTTGATCAAGCAAAGGATAAAGCTTCAGAGAGTTCCTGCAACACACGAGACAGTCTAGACGACCACTTCTTGTGGGAATCCCCAGAAACCATGTTTCGTAACCAGTCAGCCCGCTGGCCCAAGGCCTCTGTGGTGTTTGAGGTGGAAAGCAACCATAAGTACCTTAATGTGGCCCTGTGGTGCAAAGATCCCTTTAAGCTAGGTAGTTTGTTGTGCCTGGGTCATGTCAGCCTCCAGCTGGAGCATGTAGCTTTGGAATGTATGGCCACATCTTCTGCCGAGTACCAGTGCATCTTTAGATTAGGGCCTCCAGAGCCTAGAGCTAACGTCAGTCGCACTGCCCTGCGTAGTCTTGGTACCCACAAGGGCTTCAATGAGAAGCTGTGTTATGGAGATGTTACTCTGAACTTCTGTTACTTAGCTGAGGGTGAGTTGGAGTGTCCAGGGGGCATACCAGAAAGGGAGCGAGAAGGGAGCCTCCATGATGAAGACCTAAGAGAGAGGGATCCCATCCCCTCAGCATCCCGTGATGACTTGGCCTACAGCGCCATTCCCATAGCAGAGGTTCGTCACAACTTTCAGGACACTCAGTTTCAGAACCCTACCTGGTGTGAATATTGCAAGAAGAAGGTTTGGACGAAGGCAGCTTCTCAATGTATGATCTGCGCTTACGTTTGCCACAAGAAGTGCCAGGACAAGTGCCTCGCTGAAAACCCTCTCTGTGTGGCAGCAGCTGAACGTCGTGGAGCTGACCCTGAAGCCAAATCCACGATAAACCGGGCCACGACTGGCCTAACACGCCATATCATCAATACCAGCTCCCGCCTGCTTAACCTTCGCCAGGTGCCCAAGACTCGGTTTGTTGAGCAAGTGACTGATGTGGTGCCTGGAGTGGTAGAGCCTTCACCGAAGCACACTCCCAACACATCTGACAATGAGAGCAGTGATACTGAGACCTATACCAGCGGTGCCAGTCCCTCAAAGCAACCTGCTGGCAGTGGTGTCAGCAGTAAACTTGTACGTAAGGAGGGTGGGTTGGATGACAGTGTGTTTATTGCTGTGAAGGAGATAGGCCGTGATCTGTACCGGGGACTGCCCACAGATGAGCGCTCACAGAAGCTGGAGTTGATGCTGGATAAGCTGCAGCAAGAAATTGACCAAGAGTTGGAGCACAATAACACACTTCTGATTGAAGAGAGGGAGTCCGCAGATGCACGGCGCAAAGGTCTAATCAGTACCGCCCTGGCCAAGTCTGGGGAGAGGCTCCAAGCCCTCACCCTGCTAATGATCCACTACCGTGCTGGCATTGAGGACCTGGAGTCAGTGGAGAGCACCTCTCCTTCAGAGCAGCAAGCCTTTAAAGGCAACAGAGAAGGCCTGGAGGAAGAAGCCCTGATGGGGACAGACGTCTGTGATGGTGACATATGCAGCCCTGTGGAGGTGCAACTGCTGGATGACATTACTGAGGAGCAGATCTGTGTGGAGGCACTCCATTAAAGACTTACAAAGACAGTTTGTGATTTTGAGATTGGAAAATTTCCTCCGTCCATTTTAGATATTGGGGTCCAGTGTTTGATTTAAATGTTTTCTCATGAAAATGACAGAATGATTTTCCTCCCCAAGGATTTACACCAGTCAGGCATACCATTATGACCACTGACAGGAGAAGTAAATAACATTGACCATCTTGTGACAATCCAATGTTCTGCTGGGAAACTTTTGGACCTGGTACTCATGTGGATGTTACTTAGACATGTAGCACCCACCTAGACCAGACCAGACCAGACACCACCACCCCATAGCAATGGCACTCCTTGATGGCAGCAGCCATCCCCAGCAGGATGCAGCCTGACACAGACACACACACTAAAATGCTTTAGGAACAACTCAAAAAACATGAAAAACAGCACAAGGTGTTGACGTGGCCTCCAAATTCACTAGATCCCAAACTGATCCAGTATCTGTGGGATGATCCACAAAGGCCCCTCCCCCTAACCTTTACCCTCTAACAACATTCTGTTGCCAGACACCACAGGACACCCTCAAAAGACCCATGTCCATTCTCTGATGAGTCACAACTGTTTTGGAGGCACAAGTGAGAACTATACAATATTAGGAAGGTGGCCATAATGTTATGCTTGATCGGTGCATGTTATTGATGTTTTGATTTGTACAGTGTGATCCTGGTTCCATGATGCTTTGGGTTCTACAAGGGATTCTTGAAAGCTACACCATTACCTGCCCTCAGTAGTGCTGCATTATTGCATTATCCTCCAGTTTTGTTGTCTGTGGCTTTAAAATGTCACTGCCAGCTTTGACATAAGGCCTTTAGGAAATGGGCTTCTTTGGTTAATTAGTATGAATCATTTTAATTTTGGAAAAGGAAAATAATTGTTTAGTAGTTGTTGGCTGTGTGTGTGTGTGTGTATATATGCACACACACACATATGCGTGACTTAAGCAGGTTAAGTAGACACAGCAGCACATCACATTTATCTGAGGGTGCTGCGGGCAGTCATTTATATCTTTTGTTTTGTGCACTTTTTTATTGTAAAATATTTGGATTTTAGAAGTGACCTGCTCACAAAGCTCGTTGGGATTTCAGCAGCTGTATTATTGACAGTGGAACATATATATATATATATATATATATGAGATAAATCATGTTTTTCATTTAGTGTTTATTTGTATTGGTTAGGATAAATATGTTTAATTATGTAACTAATTTACAATACGTTACACCTTCCATCGTTGGAGATGTAAGATGTAATTGTCCTGAGTGTTAATATTGAATTAATTCTTAATTTACTAATTGTTATTATTTATTATCATTATTATAATTAACAGTGTACATATTTTCTCATGTCTTGCCAAGTCATGTTTTGTTCAGAAAACCCCTCCAACAAAAAAAACATTGGGTTCTCCAATGCAAGAAATCACATGATTTTTATTGCAGATCATTTGCCTTCAATAGATGCTTACATGTTGTTTTCTTACCCAAATGAATGTTTGGCTCTTTTCTGTCTATACACAGCTGCAGCTGTTTGCTACCTTGTAAAACATCTAATATTAATGTAGCCTGTTACAGAGGTTCTGTTATAATCTGCTTCAGCTCCCAAAACGCTATGATGTTCATCTGTCTTTACAACCTTAGATGGCCACTTTAAAAGAATTGTTTGTGAACAGGGAACATCATTCTCTAGTATCTCAAGAGGAAAAATCTACCCTTCACACTGAAAAATGTCTAAATATATTCTGGTGGCAATGCCCAATTCTTTCTATATATTGATGGGCATTTTGATATTCAGTGCCACAGCTCTAGGTTGACGGTTGATACTCCATAAGAGCTTTCTAAAAATCAGGTTTCTAGAATCAGGTTCTAAAAACTCAAATTAAAAAAAAACTTTACAGAAGTCATTATGACTTGTTACAGTGGGTTAAGCACAGGTGTGTTAATTACAGCTGCACTGCACTTATAGGAGGTCTTGTTTTTTTTTTTGCACTCTGGTTCTTAATGCAACTGCTATTTTTATTTTGAGGGAAGACAAAAAATAATCTAGAAAGACCAGTTGGACTGATTGCTGAGAAGATAAACACTGCATAGTGGTAGTTATTACTAAAAAAATCAAATAAATATATGACAACAGCCATAGGTTTATGTTGATATCAAGAAAACAGTAGAATAGATAGAGCTAATAAACAAGTAGCAAGTATTTGGCAAACACCAGCTTGTCAGATGACTCTGCACTGCTTTGCAGCAAAGGTTTAGCCAGTTTCTGCACCTGTGTCCATACCCCTGTTGTGTGCCCAGAGTGGCCTCATATCCTCTGCTGGCCACCTTTTAGATTATTTTCTATGGAAAAAGCAGAATTAAGACAGTCTCAGTCTAAAATCTAGGGATTCCTGTTTTATGTGTGACAAGTTTTCTTTGATTACAAAAACATGCTAATGGTAGATTTCCCAGATAGAAATTATGAGCATCACCCCAAATATTAATGAGTTAGAAGAGGTTAGATTTTTCCTTTCATGTAGCATGAAGGGCATGTTTCCTGTTCTTTCCAATGTATCAGATATGTTGCTTATGTAGATAATGGCTAACTGGCTGCTGTACTTGTCAGTCTCTCGATCTCTGTATATCCAGATTTTTTGTGCAATATTTTTGTAGGAAATGGAGCTGATAATTGGGAATGAGTCACCATGTCTGTGACTTCTCTTCTTTTTAAAGTGTATAGTCTGTGCACCCATCCTTCTGGTAATGCCAACTATGGGTTTTGGGGCACCAATGAGAACCTTGTGGGAGTTCACTTTATTCCATAAATGTCTGTGTTGGCCTGAGAAGCCCTGCTTTTGCTGCTGCTGTTACAATGTGCTCTTTGCCCCCCCCCCCAAACACACACAACTCTAACCTTTGAGCCTGCACATACATATTGACTGCCCACCACGGCTATCAGTAGGTCCAGATGCTGTTTCTTTCTTTCTTTGTGTGAGTACGTGAGGGATGTTGTACATCAGTTTTTAAGAAAGCCTCATGTGTTGAAACTTTATTGTACATAACCGAAATAAACAAGATCAAATGAATTCCTGTCTTTATGGTTTAATCACATGGGAGAACTTAAAATGCACAAGGTCAGAATGTATCCCTCCAGGAAAAGCAAAACTTGATGTTAAATGACAGATTTAATACTACACAAATATAGTTTATATTGTTGATCAACAAGGGAAGCAAGCTTACATTTCCAATAAAAATGGAGTCTTGCATGGTGAGCATGGATATAGGCCATGACTGTTGAGTGTGTGACCTAATTCCAGGTCTTTCTGAAGCTCTTCACAAGTGGAGTCTGACTTCTCTGTCAGAAATCTTGCGAGGAGCACATGGTCATGGCTGGTTTATGGTGAAATAATGTTTCCACTCCTGGATTATGGAACATTCAGAAGTTTAGGAATCCTTCTGTAACCAATGCCATCAGTATGTTGGTTTTACCCATCATGAGATGTTTCTTGTGTGACACCTTGGCAATGAGACACCTTTTCATAGGCCATCAGTTGGAACTGAATGGATGTGTTGAAATGCTTTTTCCCTGTGTCATTCCATTTTGTAACACATAACTTTATTTATGGACATCTAAGGTTTGATTTCTTTGCATGTGTGGGCTGCATTGCGTTGTTACCAATATCTGGTGAAAATTTCATGTCCGTAGCACCTTTAGGAATATATTTACTGAGACAAATCGTGATGGGTTCAGTACTTATTTTACCCTCAGCAACACATTATGACAAATTCATTCATTCCGTCATCTTCTGTAACTGCTTATTCCTGTTAAGGGTCGCGGGGTCTGCTGGAGCCTATCCCAGCTGATTATGACAAATGTCCCGCAAACGTTTGATATAATAACAATGGTAAAGCACTGACATTTTATATCTCGAAGGACAAAGTTCAATGTCACTGTTCTAAATACATGTATTAAAAACACACTTGTATAAAATTCCTTCATAGTCATAGTCTGACATACATAATATGAACATGAATACACAACCACAAGGCTTTATTCCAGTTTCTCACAATTCTCGTGTTTTATTTTTAAAGATTAATCTCACAGAGTTATTGAATGTCTTTCTTCATTTCATACCTGTGAAAAATGAAATAAAAGCAGGTAGATGTGCTGAGAGCCTATCCAGGATACATATTGGCTTATAACACTATGTGGAAGAAATGACTTTTTTCATCTTTCAGCATTATTAATTTTAGCTTTGAGGTCATAACATGCTCTAAAACCATGCACTTCATCTTCAGCTCTCTTGCCTTTCATTTTCTCTCTCTCTCAGCTGTGCAATTTCCTCAGTATCGATGGAGGCCCTGCAGATGTAATCCACTGTTGAATTTCAGTGAAACAGAGGACAGCAGCACATGCACAAGTCTTTGTTCATCCCATTGAGGGTAAAGGGCTCATCAGGTTTGTTGACCAAGAAATTGAGATTCGCCTGGTAATCTTCCAAGATGGCTACAGTGGGAGCCACCACGCTGAGCTTCAAAACCACTGCTTAGGAATGGATGTAATGGAAGGTTTGTCTGTCTTTATATACAGTTTATGCTAGGATGATGCAATATTTTTGTGAGATGTAGACCCTTAATCTATGAGAAAGATACCATTTGAAAGCTATTATTTGTCTGCTTATACAAAAGTAAGTTATTCCTCCGGTGTCAGGTGCAACCAACCTACGACATACGAAACCTTATACACAAAGTTAATGCCTGGTTCGATTGACCCAAATCATTCAGAACACCACCAAGAAGAAGAGAAAGACAAGAGGGTTAAATTTCTTACTCGCGAGGAGAACAGACAGAGACACGTTCAGTTAAAATCTCTATACCGTTCTGAAGCGTGCTCATCCGTCTCCTCTCTTTTTATTTCCTTAGGGAGGTTTCTAGTTAGAAAGAGTTGCAGCGCTACAGGAAAGGGGGGACACACAGCTGCAACCTTTCAAGCTATATTTCTTGTTTCTTGTCTGCATACGCCGTTCCATCCTTGACCGCGTGTCCTGCTCTCAGCCATTCCTCCATTGTTGGGGTCCGGCTCCTTTTTCCTTTGGCTCTGTTTTTCTTGCAGCTGGCTACAGTCCATCTTGTTCTTACATTCCTATGAAAACAACCCCTGAACAAACAGGCCGTTCTCACACACACTAAAATAGATCAGTGGCAATACTTTTAAGTAATAGAGTAAATATGGGATAACTCATATACATTTATTCCAACATCCGGGTTCTGTGCTGGGACCAGTACTCTTATTATTCTCTGGCATGAACTTCCATTGCTATGCAGACGACACCCAGCTATACTTATCCATGAAACCAGATGAAAGTGATCAGCTGGTTAAATTCCAAGCATGCCTTAAAGACATAAAGGCTTGGATGACCTTTAATTTTCTGCTCTTAAATTCAGACAAAACAGAAGTCATTGTATTTGTCCCTAACAGTTGAGTGATGCTGAAAAAGTACCTCATGTATTTGTGTCTTCCAGGCTGGATTATTGTAATTCATTACTGTCCATATAGCTCTTTAAAAAGCCTGCAGTTCAAAATGCTGCAGCAAGAGCATTGGCAGGAATTAGCAAGAGAGATCATATTACTCCGAAGTTTTAGCTCTCTCCATTGGCTCCCTTTAAAATCTAGAATAGAATTTAAAATCCTCCTCCTTTCATACAAGGCCCTTAAAGGCCTAGCTCCATCATATCTTAAAGACCTCATTGTACCATATTCCAACAGATCACTTCAATCTCAAAGTGCAGGCCTACTTGTGGTTCCTAGAATTTCAAAAGTAGAATGGGAGGTAGAGCTTTCAGCTATCAGGCTCCTCTCCTGTGGAACCAGCTCCCAGTTTGGAGGCAGACACCCTCTCCACTTTTAAGGTCAGGCCTAAGACTTTCCTTTTTGATAAAACTTCTCTGTTAAAGCTTCTGTCCTCTAAGTTCTTATCTAATTTCTTGTCTATTACTACTCATGAAATTCTGGTACTACTGTATAGCATGTTATATGCTCATAACTGCATCATTCTCCAATCTGCCTACGGTGCCTCTTATATTCAAGAATTATAGCTGCTAACTCACCTGTAATAGAACAAGTGCTGTCACTAACAGCTTTATTTATATTACAAAACTGTCATGTAACATCATCAGCTATATCTTGTTTTTGTATCCTCATGAGATTCTACATGTATTCTTTAGTCAGATGTATGTCTATCTATGACAGATGGATATTTATCTCGTCTCTACCCGGCTGGCCTTAGGCAGATGGGTCCCTCCATATGAGCTGGGTTCTGTTCAAGGTTTCTTATTGTTAAAAGGGAGTTTTGACTCTGGGGGTTTCAGGACGGGTTTCAGACCAGATTTCCTAAAGCATCTTGACAAAATTTGTATTGTGATTGACTTAACGACTGAATTCAATTTAATTTTTGCAAGTTTTATGTTTGTGTCATACACGGCAATTATATGATTATTAAAAGAAACATGACGCAGGGCTTAATCCTTCTCTTACTGTTTTTTTAACAGTTTCAGTGGCATTTAGTCCAGCACCCATTCCCAATGGCATGAGATGTATGCTGACAG
>JASGAT010397120.1:0-25500 GCA_030220025.1 Chelon auratus | reverse complement strand
CCGCAATCCGGTTATGTTAAAAACATCTTTAAGTGTCCCCATAGGATCTTCTTTCAATAAGCCTTTTTCTCATTTTACGTCCAACCTGACTGTTACCCATACACTGAAGATCTGGGTTCAGTTTAGACGATCCCTCAGCATTACAGGGCTGTCGCTTGCCGCTCCAGTGACAAAAAAACACGTTTACTCCATCAGTAATTGATGGTGCCTTTGATTCCTGGTCACAAATTGGAAGTAAGTCACTATACGACCTTTACATAGACGGTAAGTTTGCCTCCTTTGAACATATATCACAAAAAAATTGGTATTCACAGGTTGGATTTGTTCACCTCCAAGTCAGATGTTTTGTTATATCTGACTCAGACTGTTTTCCCTTACTCCCTCCACGTCACTTTTAGACTCAACTTTAAATGTTTTACAGTCACCAAACAAATTGTCAGTAAAATTTATAAACTGATCATTTCACATCAAGTGACCAATTTGCAGTCTCTTCAACATAAATGGGAAACATGGAGGAGACTGTTTCAGAGCCAGTCTGGCAAAAGATTATTCAAAGGATTTATTGCTTCTCTGTATGCCTATGACATGCTGTGGTGAAATGATGTCTCCATTGGTCCAATTTACAGCCACACAGTTGCATATGTTTTGGACATGCACAAAGCTGTATAGATTTTGGCAATCTATTTTTGAGGCCTTCTCTAAAACATGTCGTAAAACTGTACAACCTTCCTCATTCTGTTCTTTGCTGGCCAGAAGGCTTATTCTCTCTAAATGGAAAGATTCTCAACCTCCAACATATGGACATTGGATTAGAAAGGTTATGTGTCATGTCCATCTAGAAAAAGTTAGGTATACCATTCGAGGATCTGTTGGGAAATTTTATTCTACCTGGCAACCATTCATATCCTTCGTTGAGAATGTGGTTGCTGCCAACTTTACTGAATAATTAATACAACTGTGTACAGTAAATATGTGACCCTGTGTAACTGCTAGTGGAACATACAGAGTATTTGTTTCTAAATGCATACATTTTTCTCTTTTCTTTATTTCTTTTTAAACATCTGGCTATATGTATATGTATTCCCACATTGATCTGGCATTTTGGGGATGGGTAGGGAAGGGTTTATGTTATGTTTGTTCAGACTGTGTCTGTTCATGTAGTTTTAAAAATTTGGAAAATAATAATAAAAAAACATCTTTATGAGGGTTCACTATAGCTGTGTACCATCCCTCCCTTGCTCCATTATTATTACAATCACATTTTTCTTAATATATTTGATTACAGTGCATCAGGCGTTCCTTACCCAAAAGACAACAAAATATGATGTATAAATGGGTAAAGTTTCCTTACTGCTAGGCTGATGCAAGAACAATAACTGTCTGGGTTCTTAGTGAAGAGGAAAAGGAGGCATTGTAAGAGCATCTGCAAAAGTAATTGAAGCCCAGTGTTGAGATGGACAAGCTGATTACAGTGTGTCTGCTCTCGCATTTCCCCATCATGACAACTTATTCTGCTGTCTTCCAGGGCTCAGCCCCGGCAACCACTGAGTGTATTTCTGTGGCCAAACTGAAAAGCATGCATATTACTCCTCTGTTCACCTTGAACTGTCACAGTAATAATGTGAAACAACATTTGGACTAACATTTTGTCTATATTCCCAGTATAACAAATGGTAATGGTGCCAACAATCAACTGCCCATGTATTTAGTGTCAGTGCTGCGTGTTTCTGAGGAGGAAGCTGCTTTTCCGAATACAGTATCCCACATTTATTAGGACATATGTTTTTGTTTTTTTCTAAAAAAAAACAACAAACAAAAAACATCCAGCCAATGACATACTGTACATGTAAGACTTACACTGACATGTTAGCAACAGATTCTGGATGAACAAAACCACAAAAAATACTCAAAAATAAATACATGTCATGCAGTATTACTTAAAAACATATACAGCATAGGTCACACCTTTGAGAAATCACTCAATTTGTTGTTTATAATCATAATGTTTTTGCTACTATGCTAAAATCCAGTTTTTCTCAGCAGGTTTTCATTCAGAAATAAATAAAAATAATATAAAAATAATGTATGTGACAGAAAATCCAGTGTGTTATAAACACAATGAATACTACAGAAATCTAAAAAAATACAAAAAGTTATGAACAAATACATTTGTAGTGTAATTTTTTACAGATTTTCTGAGAAGTAGAGTATTAGTAGAGAAGTAGTACAAGCAGTAATAATATTCTATTCATCCACCATAGTTCATTTGGGAGATATAACGTCATTGGCTGTCAAAGAAACATAATATTAACTCAGCTTAAAACTGAATTTAAAGATGCTGGTAGCTGACCTTACAGTGGATATTACTCTACAATATCCACTCTCTGGTTTGATTTCAACTCAGACCTCAACTGTATGCCTTTCTTTCCCCTTGACTGCGTCCTTCTTTTCTCTATTGAATAAGCCTCAATACCAATACATGATCTAAAAAGAGGACCTGGCAAAAAATGATGCAGTGTTAGTTACATAGCAAAGTGTCTTATTTCCTTCACTGGTCTTTCTGAAACATGTAAAATTGTGTTTGTGCTGATTATCTACAGCTGAACTTCAACCAGCAGAATTTGGGCTGTAATTGTTGTAACAGAGAAAATGTTCTGCCCACAACACACCCATCTCATTTTAGACGGGTTCTTTTGGTGAACAGTACAGAAAATGTAGAACAACAATCACCGACAGATGCAAGACCAGACAACTACACAATTCTTCTTGACACAGGTAACAGTTAAACTGAGCACATAGCCACACTTGTTTTCAACTTCTGGTTATTTACCACTGCTGCACAAATTACGCAATTTCTTGCACCAATATTTTTTATTTTTTATTTTTTTCCTGTGGCTGGTGTGTGCTGAAAGGCTTTTCTTCAAAAGGCAGACTCTTTGTGCTATGGAGGATAATGTACTTCATGGTGGTAATATCTGCTGTGCTGACGAGTGTGGGACAATTCCCACTTAGAGGATTGTCCATCCAAGGGATATTTATTTTGATATGATTTTTCATTGCATAAATTACTCCAGATTATATTCTTTTTTTCTGTCGCCTGCTGATAAGTGCCCCCAATTTCCCCAAATGATCCATCACGTTACTAATTAGAGGCAGCAGTAGTTACTGCTAATTTGTCTGGAAGTTCCACTTTCAATGAAACTGATTAAAATAAGATTTAAATCATAAAATGTCTTGCAGAGTTTGTGTTTGTTTCTAGGTTGGAAGCCTGACCAACTTCCACGCCCACACATTTTCATGGTCAATTGTTGGTCTAGAGTTGCTCTGTTGGAAATTGTCTTTCAAAGATCCGTTCAGGGTGGCTTTATGTGTTGACTGACAGAAGAGTAACATTCAACCAACCACATTTAATTGGTTATAGGACTATCAAATTGATTATTTTTTTCTCTCTGTATCATTTGAAACACACCCATAATGACATCCAAACAGCATGGTACCAGACTCCACCAGAAGAATTGTGTCTGTCTATGCCAGGCTTTTTATGCATTTTCAGTCTGTTCAGTCTGCTCTGATTGGTCCGTCATCCTGACCTAAGTGGGCACAGTCCATAGATGCTCCAAGCAACATTATTGCTGTTGAAGGACAGATGCAGGGGAAATGAGGGACATGAAAATGTGACAAAGCCTTGTCACATTTTCTTGTCACAAGCCTTCTATTTGGAATCAGCCCGAACTTCTAGGACTTCAATTGCATGCAGACGTCTTATTTTCTCTTTATGGGTTGAAACGCACCCAATAACAAAATCCAAATAGTTATAGGCTTATTGTAAAATATCTACAACAATATACAGATCTAAGGCAACTCTTTTATGCTGTGTCTGCCTATAATTGGTCTAAGCAAAGATAATGATTGGTGAAAAGAGTTGTCATTCATTTTTCTAAATCCACTCTTGAAAAGGTAGTAGTTAGGCAAAAATGAATGATCGCCCTTGGCCTTGGCCTCCAAGAACAAGTAGCAATAGGTGGTATATGACTGATCAGTAAGGAGGGCCTTTTAGCAAACATTAAGTGAAATCTCGGGTCAGTTTTGCACGAGTCTGACAGAATGCAATATGATTAAATTACTATTGTGTAGGGTCATGATTGTACGTGAAGGTGAGACCTTTTAAATGACAGACTTTAATAAAATGCTGGTCCTGCATTGTTTCATTTTGATAAGATGTTTTTTTTTTTTTCATTTGTTTAATGACATTACTTTGTAATCATACATTATTCATCACATTATGCCGTGGGTTAATCATATTATTTGCCTGTGTCAAATCAAATTTTAAAAATGTAATTGGTAAATGTCACGCAACATATTCCTTCCTTCAAGAAACGGTTTGGAAACTGTGCTAATTTGCTCACTTCTTACAGATTTAATGGGAGGACTGATATTAGTCTCATTCCTCGTATGTAAATGCATAGCTGGGCAAGCAGTTGGTTAGCGTAGCTTAACATGAATACGATGGGGAAAAATTTTAGAACCAGGCAAGTGGCTTTCCAACTGGCTAACCAGCTGCTAGTCCTAGCTTTATGTTTTCTCTTTACATGTGAAAACAATGGATCCTCTCTACTAACTTCTAGCAAAGCACAAGAAAATTAATTTTCTAATATGTCAAACTTTCCCATTAATTCATACTGGCAGAACCCTGGAACCAAATGTAAGTGTGGACTCTATACATGCAGTAAAACCACTGACAGGTGAATAACTTCATCATCACTTGATCATATCATTAGAATGCAGTGTTCTGCTAGGCATTCACATAAATGTACTTAGACACATATGGCACACTTAAATGTTGTACAGCTAGAAACAGCTAGACATACAAACGTAGTCCAACGTGGACAGACCCAAAGGCTCCACTACCTATGTCCTAGTGCCAGACGCCACAGGACACCCTAAATGAGTCAGAACTGTGAACTGTTAGAGGCATATGGGAGACCTACACAATATTAGGCAGGTGGTCGTAATGTTATGCCTGATTGGTGTACACAGAGAGAGGGACACAGAACGAACAATTTGTCACAGGTGTCACCTGACCTTTTCAACAGCAGACATTTTGACTTGTCATAGCAAAGGAAGCACAGGTGTAAATAATAACATTAATGATGGCTCAGGGCAGAAACACAGAAAGTGGCGACCTCATCAGGAAACAGCAACACCTCCCCCATTCAGCAGCCCCTGGCGACTAATACAGCTGTCAATGAGAACCCTGCTGCTTCCTCTGCTGCTGCTATTTTGAGTTACAATACAAATCGGTGCAGGAGAAGAATGTCAGCAGTGTAGTAGGATAAGAAAAATCTTCATGACATGTCCCTCAACATTCAGGTTTTGACCTATTTTTACTGAATGTTTCTCAAAGAAAATGGATGCAAGTCTGTGGTTCCACGTGGTTCACCACACTCTGTGTGTTGATAACGCTGTGTCCAAGCCTTTCCAGTGAACCTGATTGAACCAGTTCACCTTAATGGACAACATTATGAATAACACTTGCGCATTTTTTCCTGACATGTGAAAATATAAAGGATCTGTTGTAAACAGCTTTGTATTTAGGTATAGTTTGTCAAAAACACAGCATTTATTAATTACATAAAAATGTATATTTCATACTGAAATACACTGGGCAGAACTCTCTGTTGAAGTATCCAAAAGCTACTGGACTTGTAGAGTTTTTTTGGAGAAAACGTTTCACCATTCATCTGACTAGCTTCTTCAGTTGGGACTGCTGGGAAGTTGAGGTTTAAATACACCTGTGGGTTTAGCCCATCAGAAAAATTGCACTTCAAGTAAGAACAGAAGAAGCTACTCGTATGAGTGCTGAAACATCTTCTCAAAAAAATAAACTTCCAGTCCAGTTGCCTTTCTGAAATTTTTTTTTTTGATATACCATGACCTGAATGACTGAGAACCTTCGCAGACTCTCTGTTGTAGAGCTCAAACCTTGACATATGTTCCACACAAAGACTTTTAATATATAGATAGCTGTGGAACAGCAGTTCTCTGGCATGTCAAAGTATAGTCAGGCCAACATTTGAAGAAGGATCAGTTCATTTTAATGGAATGACAGCAACCATTGGATCTTTTCACAGTGAGTCTTCTATCCAAGTTCTTTTCTGGTGAATTGACACATGCAGTAAGTTTGCTTCACTGATGACTGGCAAACTGCTAAGACAGTTCTAGCTTCTGAGCCAATGGAGAGTAGAAGAGTCCATCACACAAATATTTACTACACTAGCTAACTTTATACAGCCCTGCTCTGCTGAAATATACTATACAGAAAATACACCAACTTACAGACAGCCTCCAAACATAATGCTGTTTAGGAAGTAGTATATTGTTATATAAAAGCGGAAATACTCTACATAACTAGCAGAGAGGCTTGCAGAAAAAAAATTAACTATTATGAGTGCATGAAAAAAAAGAAATCTGTTTATTGAAATCACCCACTTCCAAACATGTGATATACTGAGTCCATACTGTTATACTAAACTGTGTCAGTGCGCACAATTTGATCTTATTTGTGGACAAGACTTTGGTTTCTCAACCTATCTCTGAACAGCAGTATGGGAAATGTTTCAAAAAGTCTTTGTGGTCCCTGTTCTTGTGAGGATATCTGTGATCTGTTTTGGAATACATTCCTTATTCCTTCTTCAACTCAAACGTGATGACATCCCACTCTTCCGCCCGAGTGGTCGGACTGGGGAAGCCCTTGGTATGTACTTTAGTAAGTTTTTCAACGTAAACAGGCTGACTAATCTTTAACAAACACTGAATTCTTGACATACCACACAATTGCCTATTATAATACCAACTTGCACATCAAATTATAAGTATACCCGGGACAGGATTATTGACGTAAAGTAGATAAAACTTAATGGCCAGCACATGAGTCGAGACGGATCTTCAAAATAAACTAGCGAAGTGTCTGTTGCTCAGCACCCTCCTACTGTCTAAAAAGTGCTTGTTAACACATCTCTCTACTGAATAAGGCTGTTGGCTAAAACATATCTCTCACACAATGCACTTGCAAAACACAGATCAAGAACAACTTTGGTTTGCTCCAGTACAACTGCTAAGAGTACACTGAACAGTGAAGACTGAACGCAGGACATTCACATGGAAATATCTTGGCTGTTTTGTTTCATTGCGGTTTTCTTTTTTCTTCCGTGTTCCTTCTTTTTTTTTGTACAACAAAATAGATCCTCTGAAGGGTTAACCTGCATGGCTGCTGTCCTGTTAATCATAATCCTCATATTCTGGATCCATGTCTTCACCTTGATAGTATGTCCCTTGTGTGGAGTAGGACCTCGTCTTCATTGAACAGTTGGTGTCCATCAGAATTGCCTGAAAAGACAATTGTTAAAAGGTGTTGTTTCTGCCACAGCATGTATTAGTGTTCTTTGTGTAAACAGAGAGTAAAACACAATCATTGTTTTAAATGTTCTTTAACTTGCAATTGTTTTATGCCATTAAAGCATAATATGTAAGATGAATGAAAACTCCTGATTTTAGTAAGGTGGTATCTACTATTTTCATTGTCTTTCTGCCTCAGATTATCAGATGGTGCCCCACTCATTCCTATGAAACCTTCTATCTTCCATTTCTGGAAAAAGGAACCTTTATACAGCATGCAGGCAGTTTTGGAGCTGTGAACACCGGTAAAAATTGGATTGGCAATATTCTGATTCTGCCTTTCTGTGCCATTATGTGTTTATAACGTAGAAAAACAAGCAACAGAGCTCACAGATTGCGCCAAACATAGAGAAGAAAGAAAGAAAGTAAAGATCTATAATCACCAAAGACATAAGGTCTTCAGGCAGTTTAGCATGTTCTTTTCAACATACCAGAAACCATACAAAAATATATAAATATAAATATAAATGTAAAGTTTATCAATTCATGTAAAAGCAGAAAGAAACTGTGGCTGAGGTAAACTGACAGAGAAATACTGATGTGAAACCATTGGTGTTTTTTTTTTTCTTCCAAATTTAAATCTGTTTTTTCATCTTCCTTGCATGTCACTGTTAATTTTGAAACTTGTATTGTTTCCTGTGGTTGTGGTTAGCTCTGCCCTTTTTAGTTTAACCTGTGTCGCTTCTCATCTGAATCTAACTGAGAAGTTCTTGTTATTTCAATTAATTCTGCCATTTAATAAGATATTTATTGTGAAGCACACCCAAGAAGTATCAACAGTAATATATCAAAATTAGCTCACTGTAGAAAAATCACTTTTGGCCTGATATTAAATGTTGCATTCTCTTATTCTAAATATGCACAAAAATGAACAATATCCTAAAAGCACATCAGCAAATTGTTAAGACCCACTGGACTTGAACTGTGCACAAGAGGCTTGATATTGAGAAGTAACTGTTGATTCAGATCTGAACGATTCTACTCATCTTTAGAACTTTAAGAGGCAACTCATCAGCAGCATTGCTGGAATGCCATGTTTTCTTTCATTTCAGGACATGGAAGCAGATTGATGGACTGACAGAAGGAAGCAAATAGTGATGAGTGGCAGTAGCGGAGGAGATGAAGTGAATACAAACAGAACATAACGGAAGTAGAAGGGGAATGAATGAAGGAAGATGCTGCAAAAAGAATGGGTATCGAGGCAGATGAGTGAAGCTGCTGGATGAGAGGGTTCACCCACAAGCGTGCAGGGTGGAGATGTGCATACAGTCCAGTGGTGTCCAATGAAGGCAAGCCAGTTAATTGATTTTCTCCAATGGCTTAAGGTCGTATAACATGAATATGAGTGTATTTAAACGTGTTATTTAGAATAAATAGAAAGATAGCAGTGTGTGACATGATCTGTGGAAACTTTTTGGTGGTTGGGCTATTGGGTCATGTTTAGTTGCCGTCTCATAACTTCTAAATAGAGGATTCAAAAAATATGTGAATGACTACTAGAGTTTTGGGTGGTGAATGAGAATATGAACCCACGCAGACACAGGGAGAACATGCAAACTCCAAACAGAAAGGCCAGTCGGCCCTGGATTCAAACCGGTGACCTTCTCGCTGTGAGGCATCAGCGCTAACCACCTCACCACTGTGCCACCTCTACCAGACACAATATGACAGCAATTTATGGTACTACTTCAGACACAAGGAAACAGTGTTAGGATTACAATCTATCCAAAAATCACAACTGTGCATTATGTGTGTTGACAATGCCTTTTATAGCATCCATAGTTCTGTGTGTGTATGTAGGAACAGGTTGACCTTGTATAAGTTTGCTATATATCTTACAATTTTCTCTTCCTGCCCTGGTGGATTCCTGAGGAAGAGGCAGAGAGGAGCAAAGAAAATGTCCACTATTCCAATGATGGTCATCAGCCAGGGGAAGCCGATACTCTCAGCTATGGATCCTCCAATTGATGGACCTGTATCAGGAGACGACAGATCAATTCAGTTACGGATAGGTTGATGTATTGGTAACAATGGTATAAGTATAAAGGAATGGTCTTGAAGCCATCACCTAGTAACAATCGAGTACCAATGATAATATACAGCCAAAAGCAAAAAGTCTGAAGACACTACAAGACAGCTGTAGCTCAGGTGATAGAGCTGGTTGTCCACTAATCACAGGGTTCTTGGTTTGATTCCCAGAACCTCCAGTGCCAAAAGGAAAGACAATGAGTTGACTGGGATAGGAGGTGATCCCCTTTCAGAGTACCTTAGAATTTGGGCATGGGCTCTACAAGTTAGTTCAAACCTCTTCTTTGGTCTACAGGTATTTCATGCAAAGCTTTGAGGTAAATATGGACTCACTGAGCTGCTGCGAATGAATCCTGGTAGAGCCAGTTTAGTACAGGTGTCCAACTCCAGAGCAAAACCTCTAAAACCTGAATATTCCAGAACTATGTTTCCCTGTAGTGTTATTCCCTCACCTGTTGTTCTCCCACTGTACTTTTTGTCATCATCGTCTGTAAAATTCTGGTGTGTCTTTGTCTACTTACTGTACTGTATGTGTCCTTCAGACTTTTTGCTGACGATTTGTGTCTACTGCTTACCTAAAGCAAATCCCATGCAGAAAGCCACATCAGCAATGGCATACACACTTCCATAGACAGACACATGACGCAGGTCCACCAAGTAACCCATTATAGGCATCATAGAGGAATCCACCATGCCTGTAACACACAGTGGTCTTACAAGTAACATATTGTACATATTTAGCAGTACAGTTAGTGAATGTAGCAGACTTACCAATGGCAAAACCAACACCAAAATTGGGAAGAATCAGGCCGTAGATGTCTCCAGCAAATGGGACCTAGAACAGATTATTTGTTCATTTACTCCTATGAATTACATTATAGTAGAATAGCGGGAGTATAGAATCTACATTAAACACGTTGCATGGAGAGAAGCTGGCTGATTTTAGGTTTTAGAAAGATAATAGTAAAGAGATTTGAAGAATAATGAGATATAGAGCAAATTTACACCATAGACAGCCCGAGGGAGATGACGTGGACAATCTAGATGTTTTTTTTTTTATATCCTAGAAAGAGTAAACGTAATGACATCTCTCTCTGTTTGATCCAAGCTGTAACCATACATTGCATTGTTGTACATAGACTCATTTCTATTTATTCACTATATTATTTATATATATTTATATATATCCAGAATGTTTACTTTGGAACTGTTTCACTGCCAAATTCCTTCACATTTCGTCTATTTAGGTTTTTTAGTCTTATGTGAGAGAAACGTTTTTGTTTTTTTTTTGATTTTTCTGTATGTCGTGAACGTATTGACAAATTAACAATAAAGAAATCTTGATCTTGATCTTGATACACTCAATACTCTTATTTAATTATATCTGACAGTGCATTAAATTACACATTTATTGCATCATCTAGTGGAGTTACTCTTTAGTTTCCACTTGCTAAGCAACTATTTTAACATTTTTGTATTGTTAAAATGTATAGTTCATATAATGCACACATATCACACATCTCCTTGGTCACAATCATGCTGTGGTTAGCACTCGCCTAACAACAAGCAGAAGTGAGTGGGAATCTAGCCACAGTCCCAGCCCTTCAGATGACGATAGCGATCTAGAAAAGATTGCCAGATCTTCTAGATTTTCTCCTCTTGTTTTTTTTTTTCTAAAGAAAATTTAATATTTACTCATTCCAGTCATTTCATCTCCCTTATTCATCAAGTCACAATGTGTTGGTAGTTTCGAATTCAAATAAGAGTATAAGGGTGAGATAATCTCTGTGCCAGCAGGCTGACAAATGATACCATATTCTGTTCCAGACTGTTTTGTGTTAGAGTCTCTTACTCCCAGAATTACCATGACAGGATCTAAATCCATAAGTTTTATGCAAAATGTTTGTTATCCAAGGAAATATTTCTCCAGTAATCTAATATCCTCTGACAGCTTGTGAACATATGACCCAATGATGCTGGTACAAGCCCTCAGTGTTAAAGTGAGGGATCTACAGTATATCAGGAAATATTTATATGAACTAAAAAAGACCATGTCCCCCGTCTGCCAAACACTGTGTTATTCAATGAAGGTGCGAATGAATGATTTTCAGTTAGAAGACATTGGAGGGTGCTTGCCTAATTCGTAATTGTGATTATTTCTGTAGTTATTTTCTCTAAGCCAAGACAAGGAGGATGATAATTTTCATAATACTGATTTGACCACTTAATAATATAGGAGTACGGAACCATCTCTAAAACTTTGGGAACAATATAATTTAACTAAAATTAATGTTATATGCTGATATTTAATTGTGCTGATAATTAATTAGATATTAATCTAATCATTTGATAAAATTAATATTACTGCAAGGTTTGACTTCTAAGGGTGGAAAATGTACAATAAAACCTCATATGCACACCACCACCATTCATTTTACCTTTATTTTTTAGAGACACTGAACACAGAAAAATGAAAGAGAGAGAGCATGTGAATGACATGCAGCAAATGGTCCCTGGCTGGGAATCAGACTGGGGAGTCACTGAGCAGGGCATGCAGACTCATGAAGGATGTGCTCTACCCACTCATGTTGCCACAAATTCAAATAATAGCAAAATTTGAGCTCCATTTTTAACATTTCTGTGAGACAGCATGCTGATCAAATCTCCTGTGGTTGTCATCTGAATACTTGCTAATGTCTCCCAAATACTTACACATATTACGCTGATTCCAACTACCACCATTCCAATGAGCGCGCATAGCCATCTATAAGGGATAAAACAAGTGGTCAGTATCACCTAATGTAAAACAGATTTATTCTATTCAGCTGCATACAATTAGTATGTGTATTACACACTGCAAATTTAAATATATAGATTGAATATTATACCAAATATACAGTATACTTAGCACTACTTAGCATGCCTGAAAAATACTTAAGAATAAGAATAAGAAAAACCTTTATTAGTCCCGCAATGGGGAAATTGCAGTTCACAACCGCTTACAGAAAAATGCAGAATAAAAAAATAGCAAGAGCAAAAAGGGTAGCTATAAAGATAAATAGTGGAACAGAGTCAGGAAGGAAGAGAATGAGTAAGAGCTGTTGCAAGCAGCTGCTGGCTTCGACCGGCGCCGACCTGTACTTCCTTCAAACTTCCTGTACATTGAAGAGGGAATAACTTATAACAATGAGTCAGAGACACTGATTTATTGAACCTGTTCAAAACATTTTTAAACTGCAACGCCATCAAATTTGATTTAACAGAAATGCAGCATAATAAACACTACATCCATGTCAATCATAATAACATAAGGTTGTGTCTTCATTAAATATGCCACATGCAGTTCAATGACAGATACAGCCTCATCCTGATAAAGGCATGTCTTGTATGGAATGGTTTACGTGTGTAGCGGAAATGACCCACAATTCTGTGAATATTGCTGTTATAAGCGTAATTGCTGAGTGATGCTGTGGTCCTGTTGTGTTGACAGTACTACCACATATGTATTCTTGTTGTGTGTATGTGAACATTCTTCTGTAAAACTTTCATGTGTGACTGGGAGATATCAACCCGACAGCAATACACCGATCAGGCATAACATTATGACAGTAGAAGTAAATAACATTGACCATCTTGTCACAATTCAGTGTTCTGCTGGGAAACGTTTGGACCTGGCATTCATGTGAATGTTAATTAGACATGTAGCACCCACCTAGACCAGACCAGTCACCAGCAGCCTGCTGGGGATGTTCACAGCAGCCATCCCCAGCAGGATGCAGCCTGACACAGGCACACACACAAAAACACTTTAGGAACGAATAAATTAAAAGAAAAAACAACTAAAAAAAAACAAAAACAAAAAAACACTAAAAACAACACAAGGTGTCGACCTGGCCTCCAAATTCACTAGATCCCAAACTGATCAAGTATCTGTGGGATGATCCACAGAGGCCCCTCCCCTCAACCCTTAGGACCCAAAGGCCCCCACTAACAGCATTCTGTTGCCAGACACCACAGGACACCCTCAGAAGGCCCATGTCCATTCCCTGATGAGTCACCACAAGGGAGACCTACACAATATTAGGTCATAATGTTATGCCTGATCCGTGTATATTGCTTTTGATGCTTGGTTGTTATACATGCAGTGCAAATACAGAGGCAAAATAAGTGTTTTCCACTACTGTAATATTCCCAAAGATGTAAAAGTAGTCCTTCTTGATGTGACATCAGAAAGATTTGTGGCAAAGACTAGGTCAGGGGATGTTCTTAAGGTGTTGGTCCATCGTACAACATCTGGACTCAAAAAGTCTGGGATGCAGCATATGCATTTAACTTTGCATTTTTAAAGAGGGGTAGAGGCCTGATTAAAAGCAAGTAGGTTCTTTTTCACAAACTACTCAAATGGAATCTATTCTTAAAGTACTGTTTTAACATTAAATAGGATTAGCTTATGATAGCACTGACAACAGTTGTGGTTAATGGAAACAACACCAACAAAACAACAATTTCTAGTGAAGATGTGTACACACAGAGATTACGGATGCCCTTTACCAAGCCTTCAATAAAGCCAGCCTCACAAGCACTAAAAGACTGAAAACTCATTTAGAGGAGCGGAAACAGATATCAGATCCACAGAGGGAGAGAGAGAGTGTAGATAAACGTAATTTCCCTCCCTACCTCCCCATCTTGTGTGCCAGCGTGCCGAAGATGTTGGTTCCAATAAGGTAGGAGATAGACGCTGGTAGGAAAGCGACGCCTGGATCAGACAGACACACATACAGAGACATGAGAAACTGAAGGTGTGGGCAGGATTTCCAAGATTAGCAGATCTCTATCAGTTGCTCATCACGGAGCTGCTGTACATCTTCCATTGTCTGTAATGAGGATTTGTGCTTTCCACCTGCCAGCATGTGACACCCTAATATCCTGTTCCCCTCTCCTCCTTTTTATCTGACCTAGACTTCATACACAACTGACTGTGCAAACAAACTAATAACAGCAAAGACTGCAGGAAGTCTCTGTATTTTGTAAGATGGACTAGTGACACTTTTGTATGATGTCACTGTGTAAGACATGTACATGTCATGTACATAAAACAAAAACATGTGGAAGACTGAAAAATTATTTTGATGATTTTTTTTCTTCTTTTCTTCTTTCTTCTTTTTTTTCTTCTTCTTCTTCAAATGTGAAAGCATGGTGAGTATTTGGTAACGTTCCTTTCTGTTCCTCCTTGCAGATCACTTCAGGTTCTGACATATTGTTCTGTCTGCTTCATATCATTGTCCTGTCTGAAAAGCCAGCTTCTTTTCACTTCCTTTGGCAACATCATATTTAGACAGAAACACATAGAATTTGCGAAAATGAAAAACGATAAAATGATATTTTAGTTATGACTTACTATTTCATGATTATGAGTAAAGATGGTTTGTACACTGATATATTTTTAAGACATTATTGCTTTTGTACAATGTTACCACCCCAGCCTGTTGCCTGGGTACCATGGCTGTTCAACAACAGATTCCTTGCATATTTGTACATATATTATGGCATATAAAGCTGATTTAATTAGATTTTTCATCAATATCAATTGACCATTATGTGCATCCTCCTGTTTATGTCTGCCTTTTTTAAGGTGCTGTAGCGACGCATGTCTGTGTAGTGTGTATTGTCTGCTTGTACAGAACAGAGCTTTATAAATACCTAGCTGCCATTTCCTGGCACACATTGTCTCCATCATCCAGATTGGCAGCGTTGGCTCCATCATGGCAATAGCCATATTTCCAAAACAAATGGCACCTGGGAATGGAGATTGAAGGTAAGTGGATGCAGTGTCAATTATGGTCTGTTTTTGTTCCTTGTTCCTTATGTGTTACTCCACAGCCTCCAACCCTCCTTAACATGCAGCCCTCACTTCACAGTATAATTTCAATTCATGTTCCTGCTCTGTAACCAGCAAATCAATTGCCGCCTTTCTGCTGGGTTGACATGTTCAAAAGACCAAAACAAGATCTGAATCATTCCCCTGCTCTTTGCCCACCACCATTAACAAGACAATCACACAGATGCCTCTCAGGACTGGGCTGCTGTATCGGCTATTTTCTTCTTACCAGCTGCGATTAGAATGTATGGATCCTTCATTAACGTCAACAGTGGAGTCCCCTTCTGACTCTGTGAAGAACATAGGCACAATAAAAACATTTTTCTGTAAAATGCAAAAAGCCTATTTTATAGCCTACTACTTTCATGTTTACACACATTGCCGACATTCCCATTAAGATCACCTCAAGAACCTCCTCCCAGTGAAATACAATTTGCCATCTCTGTTTTAATTATTATTACCAAAAACAATGACATACATTATTAACCTAAAATAAAAAAAGTAAAGAAATTCTGCCTATACTCATAAAAATAGCATGTCATTAGTCATAGCAATTGAGACACATTATACTTGAGATTCCTTAAACAAGCAGAATCATGCTCAGCCCAGTGCAGCTTCCTCATTAACTGAAGAGCCAGTTGTGCCTTGTTGCAATTCTTCAAATGTGAAAAAATGTACTAATGACCAGATACAGATTATCTTGCTGGCTTACTTCTATTAGCACCTTTGTTTGGTTCTCATCTTAGATCATGTGGCATACCAAAAAGAAGCAAAAGACCATTCTTTTCTGGAGAATTTCTGAATTAATTAATTACTTATGAATATTAATAACTATGATCAGCACAAACAACCACACATCCACCAATACTGCCTCACACTGATCAAAAGTTGCTTGAATGAACTACACTGTTGGCTGCTATATTTCAGACTTCTTTACGCACAGTAACTTTCCCTTAAAATAAACTGCAAGACTCAGTGTTGTAACTTGAATGTTTAACTGTACTCATATGCACTCGTTTGCTTAGCAGAGTATTGGTACTTTGCAACAGAGTCAAGCTAAAGGTGCTACACAAACATAGCAGCTCACCTACTATTTACCAGGAATACTATGTGTTTTGTTGCATGTCTTCCTCCTTCTCCATTGCTCTTCATTCTTCCTGTATTTACTATCTAATTAAGAAAAATAGTCTTTAAAATGTCCTGCTGCTCTAAAGGTCATCTTAATGAAGTGAGGTAATAACCAGGAAATAAATAATCAAGGCAAACTCACCTCTGGTTCCACCTTAGTGGGCTGAAGAACAAAAAGCTGCAGAGCTGTGAAGACACACACACAGTTGATGTAAACTTTAATGTGTAAGTGAAGACTTATTATTGCAAGTGTTATTGCTAAGTATTCTGACTGAATATTCTTGGTTATTCCTGTTAGCAAGGAAAAAATGTACCTCCATCAAACATAGCCAGGAAAGCCAGAATAAGGAAAGGAGCAGTCTTCCCAACAAATTCATACATCACGCTGCCAAATGGTGGTCCAACTGTGGAGGACACGCTGGTGGTCAGTATGGACAGTACTGGAGAGATCAACTTTGCAATCACTGCAGCTACTGCAATGTTTCCTCCATGACAGCTCACTTTCAACAGGTGTGTCAGAATTATAACAAAACAATTGTTTCTCTGAAACACTGAGGTAAAATTTCATACCTAACACTCCTAGTGCGAGACCTCCCAGGGCAATCCCAATGGCATGTCCCCTCTCCTCATCATCTGTGTAGACGCTTGCCAGCATTCCCATACCTGAAAACACAGTTATACAGATGAAGAAAGCAAGAACTCCAGTCAGATTACATATATACACACACACACACAGTTACAATTAAAGCTGAACACAGAGAAAAGTTAATATATAAATAAAAATCTAATAGCATTTTCAGCAATTGTAGATTATGTGTTTTGCATGGAAAAGTCACAAGGACCTTGGACCTTACTTTTAATTTTTCTCAATGTACATTTAACACACACATTTAAAGATTTACTTTTTCAAGGCTCATTAGTTTAACAGACTGTAATTCAATAGTGGTGAGGTTTGAAAAAATGCATGCTGCTTGATGATCTACAAGCAAGTAGCTGCACTTTAAAAAACAAGCCAATAAGGCCCCGTATTTAATTCAGTTACAGTATAACAAAGTAATGTATGACAGGCAAGGTAAGCAGTATAAGTAAAATAAAATAAAATATAATAAAACACTTTAAACCGGAGAACAAAAATGACAGTCAATTTCAAGATAATGATAAAATATCTTAAATTTGATAAAACAGAGGATGTCTTTCTTTCTTCCCATCATTCTGGTCTTCCTGTTCTTGACACTTGGATGTCTTCTTTTTTTTTTTTACTATGAAAAGCCCTTTGGGAATCCAAGCATGTTTAATCACCCATGTGAGTTATTTAGCTCTTTGAATGTACCAAACTGTTGATCTGGCCACTCTTATCCTAACCTGCATTCTGATGTGAATTGAATGTGAATACCTTCATATTAAGTTTGCACTCAAAACCTATATTTATTATATAACTATAACAAATATGTTACAGTAAATGGCTAAAAAATGACAAAAAGTGGAGAGTAGCCACTTTCTTCTAAGGCATAGTTCCTTGGTCATCGGGTGGTGTGTCTATGTGATTCTGTGTTATTTTATATTAAAGCGTAAGAACCAAAAATGTGAGTGGTCATGTACTTTTTGTACTCTGTATTCATGAACATAAATTAGTCCCCGTTTCTCACATTGAATTAACACAAGGACAGCAATTTACCAATGAGTCCCATTCCATTGTCCATTTTTTTTCTGGTGTTAGCAACTGCGTTTTAGACCTTAGTGAGACAGACACGATGCTGTGGTAGAAATCCTGACTGATAAACAACAAACTGTTTAAATGTTTCACATGTTTGGGGCTAGACATATTATGAAACAGGCTTTTCTGTTTTGATATGAACCTAATATCGACTCATTAGTGAGGTGTCTAGATTGCTGTTACTAAAAATATGAGTAGATTATCTGTAAATGATCTTGTTTCTCTCATACTTGTCACTCTACAGATATTTAGATTTCAGATTAGTGTTTAAAACTCTTTATATAACGGTTGTCTGTACCTCTTTCCTAGCCTGGCAACATGTGGGCGACAATAAACCCACAATGCCACACTAATTTAAATTAGTGTACTCAATAAATGTCTGTCTACTTAATGTTAATGTATTCAGATACACCCAGCTGCTGAAAAGGCAGAGTGGGTATGATCATCACATTGAAATGGAGAAAAGGAGACTATACCAGCCACAGATGAGCAGGAGGACCCCACACCTTGAAGCGATCTGGCCAGAAACAGCAGAGTGTAGCTCGATGAGAAGGCGAACACTTCACAACAGCAAGAATAGCAAAATTATAAACAAAAAAACATCAGGCATAGTGTATGTATTTTCTGGTTTTGAGATTAAAGGCATGGTTGCTGGAACTCACTGATTGTAGAGAGGAACATAATACAGAAGCCAGCGAATATGGGTAGCTGGTAGCCTATTCTAAGGGGACACAGAGAATAACATTACATTTATGCAATATAGTTCTTCTAGTCTGAGATTAGTCTGAGGTGTCTACATAAATATGTATACATACTGCATTTGCACAAAAGGTTTTTATTTAAATCAGAAATGAATTTCAGTGTCTAAATCAGAGAGCAAAAAAAAAATGTTCATGACTATTTAAATGGAAAATGCTGTGGCCGTGGAGAGTGGGAGTAGTTGTCAAGTTGAGCCAAGACAGATATGGATGTAGATTGTCTCCAGCTTTGTATGAGTTGCCAAAGCGTCAAGCAGTACAACCAGGAGTAAAATGAAATAATCACCTTTAAGGAGATACTGATAAAATTAAACTCCACAGATAACAAGTGTCAGGTAACACAAAGTACAAAGAGGATTTGTAGAACTTTTGCATTCGCAAGACACATTCTCACCACAATTGTTAGGCTGGCATTTTAACTGAAACGCAGGAAGAATAAAAGTCCAAGAGCTGCCATGCACATCACAACATCATTGGAGCTATTGTATTCCCACGTAGAAACCTGACATGCTTGACTTGCCTTGTATTGTCCTCTGTCAGAAGGGAAGGTGACTCAGAACCAGTAATGCGACTGTGCCTCAATTACAGCGTATGTCTATCTGAGACAGTAAATAATGGCTTTGAGTTGAATGCTAGTAATGTTCTAGCAGTCATGCTTCTCCCCTAAATATATCTCCCCTCATTTATTTCTTATTTCCTATATTCTTATCTATCTATCCACCACAATCTCATCCTTACACCAACTGTGTGGCTCTATAACTACCTGAAATCACTTCCTTCTTTTCTTCCTCCTTAACAGAAGAAAGTAGACTATTCACTAACCTGTCACCTCTGTTTTGGTCTCGGCCAACTTATATGAAGTATAACCAGCTCTCAGCAACTAACCTCCAGGGCCAAAAAAATGAAGCCAACACAGAGGCTGTAAAAAACTTCACCTCCTCAAAGGCTGAAGAACACTGTCAAGTCATGGGCTGTAAAATCTAAACAATGAACTAAAAAAACTGGCTCCTAGAAAGAGTACTCAACAAAGTCACAATTATCTCTGACAAATTGTTATTGTGACTGCTGGCTTAGTAGTGATCATGAGAGTTTTCCTATAATAGAGTTAGAAGTATCATAGCCTAGCACGCTCTCATACCATATGCTGGATGAATATGAGTGAGTCATTCACTATCCAGTAATCGATGCATGAACAGACAAACACACATGCAAACACGTAATCAGGAACTCTGCTCTGCTTAATTCAGCTGGATTAGAGACTGTATGTTGTAGCTAATATGACATTACACACCTGAAACCACATCAGTGGCTTGTTGGATGTTGCCTCAGACTGAACCCTAAATGCTATTCTCTGTTGACCTCTCTGAACACCATTGCTCTTTAATGCTTGTTGCAACATGTCATCAAATGCACACCGAGTTGCATCAACTGAGACAAATAGAGCAGTTTTGAAGTAGGTTCTTCACATTGGATCAAATTGACCGAACCACTAAAGTTCATGTGTCTTTGTAACACACCAAAAAGCAGAACAATCAGATTCTTTACAAGGAAAATGAAACAGGCTCATTCACAATTATCTGGCACGTTTTAACATGCAGTCACACGATATATGTGTGCAAGCACACAGTGTTCATTCCCTTTAACAAGCTTGCAAAAAACATTTAAAGATACTGTGCTTGTTTGGTTATTGAGTGTACACTGATGGTACAATAAATCAATTTAAACAATTGGAAATAAAATCCAAACAATACTTAATAAAACAACTCTATTTTCTTAAAAAACAGTTGTCCCCCAGACATCAGTCCTCATTCTGAGCGCAGTTTAATAAATTAGAACATAAACTGATTTGTCAGTCATAATGGTTAAATGTAAAACTTGACAGCTGGCTGATTAATCAGTTAGCTTACTCACATTTAGTGCTGTGGCACACATTACACAAAAAAATGGCATTATTTGGTCAATCTACACACAGTAACCCATGTTTCAGATTTTATTAAAATTCATTGAAAATCAAAAACTGAAATTTCTCATCTACAAAAGTGCTTTTGTAATGACAGTCCCAATTGTGGCCAAGTTCCTCCTGTTTACTGTAATTTGTCAAATACTGAACTGATTGGATATGATGTCCATCTGTGCATATAAAGATCTCACATTTCATGACAGCAACCAAGGAATGAACTCTTTTGAAAATTCAGTAGACATCAGTGAAACAACTGTGATAAGGCACAGTCTGGCCAAGTACTGTAAAACCATAGTCCCCGGAGTACAAGGTTCTGGTTAACTGTGAAACGTGAGTTTGGAAACCCACCATGACTCTTCCAAGAGTTGGCCATTTAGCCAAACTGAGTAGGAGGGCCTTGGTCTGCAAGATCACTACAGGGCTGAAGATATATTTATGTATTTTCCACAAAATAATTCTGCAAGTGAATAGCATATACGTTATATACTGTCTTCCACCAGTTCTCTGATGTGTCCTCTAAAAGGAAAGTTGGTATTCAAGACAATGACTATCATTTCCATGCCTAACAAAACGAGGACCACAAGACTTACTGACTACAGACTTATTACCCTGCCCTCTGAGGACTAATTTCTGATGGAGATTGTGGGACAAATAAAGGATTTTCTTATTCTTATTCCTTTATGTTTACAAGTGTGAGATTGACCATGAACAACAAAGAGCTGAATGCTGCAAACACAGTGGAGAGATGGTCATGAACTTCAGGAAAAATGTGGCACTATGGAATCCTTCTGCTTCCTTGGAAGCGGCTGAACATCAGCTCTCCATCAAAATCCCTCAAAATGATCAATTTCATTCTTTTAAAATAAAACCACTTTATTTAATACATTAGAACAAAAACTGAATTTGCATGTACAATAAATAACACCTTGTGTTTTAGGATAAGAATTCCAAATGTGGGATTGTTTTTTGGTTTATTGTGTGGCATCTACATAGGGTTTCATCTCTCGTGTTTATTATTCTGTGACACAAATTCTCAGGCACCAACAACAGACATATTCCAGGTTTCCTCTAAAGCCCATTAACTGGCCAAATTCCAGCTAACCAGTCAAATGATATATAAATGTCTCTACATAGAAACAATAATATTGCAAAGACATACCTGTTTGTAAGTGGCCCTATGAAGGGGTTGGTAATCAGTTGCACAGTGGCCTTAGAAGCAAACAGCATTCCCACTTTGACGTTTTCATTCAGCAGCCTGCTTCTGGACTGTGGGCAGTCAGAGGAGTTCTGTGGTTGCTCCACACCAGCAGGGGTTGGAGGGACCAGATCAGTAGACCTGGCTGTGGTGTTGGAGCCTGACAGCCTGACAGAGTTGTCATATAGGGACACAATGCTGTGGAATGATCTGGGAGGTTCCTGTTGTGACACGGTGCTGTTCTTCAACGCCACGTCCGTTGACTCATCCAGGTTGTATAGATAGCTAGGAATTATGGGAACTGGCGGGCACAAACAGGCAAGAGAGGACTGATGTAGTGAAATATGACATGACCACTGACTGACGCTCCCTGGCATGATGCTATTAAAGGAGTATATAAGCGGAGATCAAGAGTGCTTCTTCAGGAGTATTCACAATGCTAAAAATGGACTGCTTAAAAAACAAGGTTTATGGATTGACATACATCAGTGAAAACCAAAACCAAAAAGTATTTCACTTAGTATCATAAAGAAAAAAGAAAGAAAAAAAGACAGAAAGAAAGACAGATGTCTTTGACCGTAGAAGTAAATCTATGAAAATACAAATGGGCATATCAAAGAAAATGATCTTCTATCTTTTTTTTCTTCTTCTCATTATCTCAATAATCTGCTTATAATTTTTTCATCTCTCAGAGCCTAGTGTACATCCTATTCATAGAGCAACCTGCTTATCTGGCTTCTTTCAAGAATTGTCTTGCTTTAAAATTTGTTACATTGATGAAAACGGTTGTCTGAAGGATCAAGAACAAATTATATTTTTCTTCACCCATAAAATGTAGACAGTTATTTCTTAAACTTAAATGTTAATTTAGACATTGATATTGATGGAAGAATGTAGAAATTAGAGGGAATAATTACTGCTGTTTGAACATACTGAAGCGCTATAATATTTGAAGAGGAAAATCCCTTAAAATTAACCCAATCAACAGAATAGTCACTTCTAGAAAATACAGCAGATAATGCAATGAAACAGCTACTTACATTATCATTTAACTTCCTAAAAATGTGAGGCAACCTTGAAAACCTTGAACACCAAATTTGATGCTTATACCATTTCTTCAAATATCATATAATTGCATCTGAAAATATTTTTGCATTCCAACTAAAAAAATTGATCTCGACCCCAACGACCACACATTAAATGAATATTTAATGGATTGTCATGTGTTTCAAATCTTAAAATCTCTGACAACCTTGTTTAGATTAAGGTATATGAGTGTTTTCAAGGGAGAACAAATAATTAACCACACATGCTGCCAGAGATCATTGGTGCCCGTATCGTTAAACGTGTATTGCTTTGGAAATGATCTGGGATGTGGACTGACAAACAGAGATTTTTTGGGGAAAAAAAATAACAAAACAACCATGAATGTGGGCCACGTTCATGTTGTCATAAGCACCTATCCTTACTGGATCAGCCATATGTCATCAAGGTTATATATGCCATGAATGATGTGAAGGATGACAGCACATAATAGGCTCTTTAATTCTAGGCTATGTCTTGGCAAGCTTAACACTGAGATCAAATCTGGTCTTGTAGTTTTCAGTCAGATGTCTAATTTTATTACATTTTTTAAATGAATCTTGAAATAAAATAAAAAAAAATAAATACTAATTCATCTCCAGAACGTCAGGTGATTTGGCAGATCGGGTTTTGGCACTATATATTTCACAACAACATACTGTGGATGACAATATTATTAATGCTCTGCTGGCTGGTCAATGTGTGCCACACATGACACATGAGATGTTGGTACCGCTGTGGCACTAATCAACAGACAAGCTGTGATCTCCTGACCCTGAACGGACTGGTCCAGACAACAGAGCATGTTTGCACAGACTGGACTACCTGTTGCGTAAAGAGAGACAGCGAGAAACTCAACAGAGATGCGGGAGGTGAGAAAAGCGCACTTACCAACAACAGTAAGCAGCATGTTATCCAGAAGCAGGGCGACGAAAACAATAAAGAGTATCAGCTTCCTCGACTGTCTCTCTTCTCTGAGCCATTTGAGCAAATTAAACTGCCGGAGCGCATCTAATCTCCCCATTGTGTTAGTCCCGAATAGAGCAACACGACAGAAAAGGTGTCCTTCTGGAGAGAGACAAGTGGAGGCGGCGACGGATCAGTAACTTTGAGAAACCCTACAACATTGTATGAAACAATCGGTAAGTTAGAAATGACAGACAAGGTGCTCAGACTGCCGAAAATGCGAAAAGGTGAGTGCTGCTGAATAAATCTTACCTGAGATGCACAAGGAGCAGCAGCAGGAGCAGGAGCAGCAGAGGTAGCAGGAGGAGAGGAGGAGAGGAGGTCTTTCTACTGAGTGGACCGGCTGCTGACGTCATTCACCCTTTATATAAATATGTAGCTACTGTACATCCCTGTCAGACCTGTCCTCAAGCAAACAAAGCTCAACACTTAACACAACAGGCAGGAGACCATGCACCAGACAACACTGTAGAGACTCCAGTCTGGTCTAGGTCTAGGACTCACTTGACGGAAGAGGATCTCCTTAATATAAATCTGTGTTCAGAGGTGTTTATCACCTGCCTGACCCCAGCTTACTGGAATTAACAAGAGTGCTAGGTGAATATTTTCATTTTCTCGTTTTTTTTACCCTCCTTATTGTAAAAACACACCTAATAAGATAATTAACACCATAGCCTGTAAGCATAACAGGCACAAATAACATGTATATGTTTCTCAGCGGAGGACTGAAACTAACAGGTGAACTGAACAAACTGAATCTTTATAAAAACTTAAAGATCTTGTATTTATTCCATTTTTTAACAGGTTAAATCACTTTTTCGTGTAAGTCTCACTTGTCCCCACAAGATAGACATAGATTATTTTTTTTCTTTCTTACAATGCATATATATAATGAACTTCAGCCGCAAATGCAAATAATTTGCCTCTGCCCACACCCATTTCCAGAAGAGGGTTGTGCCTTTCCGGCCATTGCCATGGATACGCCACAGACAAAGGTCTGTTTAGTCAGCCATCTCATTTCATAATTTGGACCTCAGCTCCAAGCAGGAACAGGAAGTTGCATCAGTGATGGGTTAGACGAAGACCTCTGTAACTCTTAACATATACAAAGCATCGGTATAGCAAATATTGTATTGTTTTGAATTGCTGATATAGTCCAAATAGTGATATCTCCTCTCCCCTCCCCCTCTTCTTGTGAGTATCTCTGGCCTGGAGTGGTGTGTTTCCTGTAGAGCTCCATACTACATCTATTGTCGTGGTCTCATCAGCCTGCCCAGTCTTCATGGAATCCTGCAGTTATCCACTCCTACCTGAATGAACAATTCTCCAACCTGC
>JASGAT010397119.1:31432-51248 GCA_030220025.1 Chelon auratus | reverse complement strand
AGTCACTCCCAGTACATGGATATACGCTGATCTAAATATCTCCCGAAGGAATACAAATTACACAAAAGTTATATGGGTGAGTAAACGGCTGTATTTTATGCCAGAAATAAGGTCCAGGTTGTAAAAAAAACAGTAGTTCCCCTTTAAATAAATGGAAAAAATGGAACTACATTTTAAGGAAACCGTGTCTGAGTGGTTATAGTCCGCGAGTGCATGTGTGCACATACCTGTAAATCCATACATGCATGTTCACAGTGCTTTCATGTGCGGGCATGAGCTGTAAAACTGAATGTTCTTCTGTCCTGACTTCCCTTCAAACAGCTGTCGCTTTTCAGTTTTTTTTGGGGGAGAAAAAAAAATCAACAAAATAACACGTGTGCACGCACATGCAATCCTCACCGAGTACAGTCCTACCTTTAAAACAGGTCTGACCGCATTGTCAGAAGCGCACAAGCCCATTTTAAATACTGCAGCGATGACAAACACATTGTACTGTAGCTCTTATGTAAACGCGACAAGGAACAATGTCTTTGTACTCCCTCGTAGATCCTGATTCTCAAAAACCTACGATGTTGATCATGCGCTTGCTTTTGACTAATGATTTGAAGTGGATTCCCTTTATCTCTGTGCACTCAGTGTGCTATTTTCCTGGTGATATGCAAGTGTGCGAGTTTACTCAGGGTGAAATATTTACCTTGCTCCGTGCCAGGTTTCAGATGTCATAATGTGAAAACTATTTCCTCCTAGTCGTATCTGTAGCGCTGCAGAAGCTGCGAGAAGAAAGTCAAAAAGTTGCACGAATGTGGAAATTTAACCCTAAATATAAATCCTAACACCCTGGTTTTAAGCGTTCTCAACATCACCCAGAGGCCTTTTTTTTCCCCTCCTCGGAAACGAAACGCACCCATCTGTACGCGATCAGTGCGTGAAAAAGTACAATGCATATGCAAACCACATCTGGCCTCAGGTCTGCAGGACCAGCTCCTCCGCTCAGGCACGACCGATCAGGAATGCGAAGAGTCGACCGCACCCTTTCTCCCCTTCAACCACTGGACGCCGGCCTGCTGGGCGTGTGTGTGTGTGTGTGTGTGTGTAGGCTATGTGTGTGCTATGAATGTGCTGCTCGGATTACCGGAGCTCATTTGTCTCGCGAGGTACAGCGCCACTCCTTCCTCAAACTTTTATTCTTTTCACTCGGCGGGTATCACCTCATCGCCTTCCCTTCCTGCTCTCTCCCTCTCCGTCAAAGCAAAAAAGCAAGGCCTCATAAATCTGCAGCTTACATGTGAACTGTACACAGATCATCATGCCGGACATTTGCACATGTGTGGCTCAGATGCACACCCTGTCCTCGCCTCGTCCTCCTCCTCCTCCTCCTTTGAGGTATTTATCCGCAAAGTATGTTTCTAGCATTGAAACTCACACAGCTAGCTTTGAGTCAGCTGCTGCTTTGAAAGGGAGGGGTGAAAGGTCAGAGGTCAATACCTGCTTCAGTTTATTTCTTTTCTTTCTTTGTCTCTGTGGGTAATCCGCGCTCACACATGACTCTTAGACACTCGTATTTTTTAAGGCTGGAGCATGCTCCTAGCTAAGCTGGCAGCTTTTTTTAAAAAAAAGAAGAATATAATAGAATTAAGCAGCATACCATACTACACACACACACGCGCAACGACACACACAAGTGCTTTCAGTTAGAGTAATACATGTTGGAATAATGGAGCACGTGGACGGAGGAATGAGGGATTTGTCTCCTAACCAGCGTGAGCTGACAAGGGTTGACTCCAGGGGTTGGGACCGGCTTAGTCGCTGTCTAACAACTCAACAAGACCCTGTGTGTGTGTGTGTGTGTGTGTGTCCTCGAAAAGGGCTATTCCACAGAGGCCAAATATAGGCCTTGAATGTTTGAAATAGCTGTGTTATCCCTGACTAAAGATCGCTATCTTTACACACACACACACACAGACACACGGGTTATCACACAAACATGCTGTATTCCCTCCAGGCCAGAGTTGGGATAGTGTTGTTTATTGACTTTAGGCTGATAGATAAGTGTTACATACAGTTTCCAGCCCATTTAACCTTTCAATTAAGTGCCAAGGCTGCCGAGACCAGCAGCAAGGACATCAGTCAGTCAGAGACAGAAGTCATTTCAGTCTGATGGTGCCACCTTGTGGTTAAAAACTCTAGCTACACATCTGTGTTGACGACACACCAAGAGGAATGAACAAGGTCTGGGATCAAATGAGAATACTCGTCACGTCACCATGCACTGAAACTGCCTCAACTACAGATGATTAGACCCGATTTGACAAAGACCACCAATAGGAAGTGCTCCTGCTCGTATAAATAACAACTTTGCAGCTATTTATGTGAGATTAGAGCTTAAACTGGTGTAGTATGACGTTTCACAGAAAAGGAAAGAGAACAAGTTGCACAACGGTGCTAGTAAATAAGTAAATACAACTGTTGTTAATTTTCTTGGCTGATAAATCTGCGGCTTGTTTGCTAAAGTACTTGACGAGCTGTGTATTTGTGGTGTAAAATGCCCATTATGTTTTCTCAGAGCTTAATATTCAAACGTACACATGATAAAGTAAAGGAGCAAATCCTCACAGAAGCTGAAATCATCTTTTTCTTCTTCTGTGACCTCTTGTCCTGTGAAGGCGAGCTAGGGCTAGGGCTAGGGTTAGATTCAAGAAATTATCTCGATGGCTCATCCTGGGTTAGGTCGAGGGTTAGGGCTCTTAGGGATAGGGCTAGGGTTCTCAGGGTTAGAGCTACGGCTAGGATTCTTAGGGTTAGGGCTAGGGTTAGGGCCTATCCCGGCTGTCATTGGGCGCGAGGCGGGGTACACCCTGGACAGGTCTCCAGTCTATCACAGGGCTAACACAGAGACAGTCAACCATTCACACTCACACCTACGACCAGTTTAGAATCACCAGTTAACCCAACGAGCATGTCTTTGGACGGTGGGAGGAAGTTGGAGTACCTTTTTATAATTGCCAATTATTTTTTATCAATTTACTCATGCTCTAGGATACAGTACGTTGGACTTATTACATTGAAATAGAGAATTTCTGTAACACAAATTAGTTTCAGAGAGATCGCGACTAGGTCACAGCTCATAGCAAAGCTCTAAGTGGAGCCGGGGAGTTCAGCAGCACTGTCCACATCCACCAGAGGGCTGTTGCCGGGCTACCTGCCCTGGCCCTGCCCGGCCCTGTCCTGCCCCCTGGGGGTTTGAAGCAGCTCAGCAGCTAAACATTTTATACTGTGTGACTCACATTTTCCACATCCTCCTTGTATATTATCACGTGAATTAATCATATTTATTCTCCTTCCTACGTGACTGGATATATATAAATGTGTTGCACATTTATTGGACTGAGGCAGCCTGCTGTAATGATTTCAGGTCACTGCAATCTTTTAGCCTCCCATCATTCTTGGTGGTTTATATACACACGGCGACCCTTTTAAATTACCTGTGTTTTTACTTTCAATATTGCAATCTTAAGCAATCACGATCTGTTTTAACACAAATGATTTCATTGCGTCGTTCACTTTGCAGGTCAACAGAATCTAAGTAGATAGGCAGGTGTTGGCCGATCTGGACTCCAATCAGGACACCGTGCATCTCTGCCAAAGCTCACAATGACACACACTGCTGTGCAAACAAAACGAAACCAAAAATACAAAACTGAAATGTTCTTCTCGACACTTGTGACTCAGATATTTTGCAACCACTTTAAGCAGAAACCTGGTCATTCCCTAATATTTCCGCTGTCGCTTACTGTCACTGCCGGTGACACGTCACTTCTTTGGAAAGCCTCTTGGGAGTCGGTCTGGAGAGGCTGCCGGCGCTCTGTTGCGACATGCACAACACAATTTAATGTCGCCCTTCGTGATTCATCAGTGATTATTTGCATAACTGTTAAGATAGCGTCTGTCTCCTGTTCTTGACAGAAGACGATAACACGCCAAGTTTTTAAGCAATCACAACGTACATTGAAGAACATGATTAAATAGATGACTAGTGATGAGTAATAATAATAATGATACGTTGAGTGTATTTTTATGTGAGGGGATGGAGTGTGACAGGAGTGCTAATTTAAGTAGAAAGATGAATGAGGCGGTAAGTCCCTGAGAGGAGAGGTGAAACCTGAGCTCCAAGGTTCAAAAAGAGGTCAGAGTTCACAGTATCACAGGTCAACCAGCAGACAATACTGTCTTTAGATGTTGAAGATTAGAATAGGATTCAGTTCACAAACTAAAAGCAGTTTAATGATGTGACGTTACATCTTAATTCTACTGTATACAGTAAATATTTGAGCGTCTTCCTGTTTCCTGCAGTTTGCCTATAGCCTCCATACACAGTATACAATATATAAAGGCTAGACCCTCCCTCCATTCATTTGAATGAGGCCATTACAAAGACGGGGACAATGCAGAGGACTGTATTAGGACGAACAATGTAGTCTGACAGAAACCTTTAACCCAAGTCAACTTTTACCACAATGCAATGCAGTGTTGGGTCAACTGAAGACAGAGAATATCTTCTAAGGGAAATACAATGGATTAGTACATTCAAATGCTTCTGAGTTGAACAACTTGGACACTACAAACAAGATGTGTTGCATTTTGTTTTCTAGAGTCATAGCTATCATTGGGCGAGAGGCTGGGTACACCCTGGACAGGTCGCCACCTAAGGCCAATTTACAATCACCAATGAACCTAACCAGCATGTCTTTGGACAGTGGGAGGCCGCACAGAAAGGCCTCCCACACACAGAAGGCCCAGTCGGCCCATGGATTCGAACCCGGGACCTGTGAGGCATCAGTGCTAACCACCTCTCCACTGTGCCGCCCCGATTCAATCATCAGATACACTGAAAATTGAATAACGTGGCCGTCCAACAGCAAAGCCATTGATACTTCCGTACTTTTGACATGTGCGTATGTATCTGCTTTCCCTTTGAAGAATCCAGCACCTTCTAATATGACACCTACAGCATACAACACACAAGTACACTCTGTAGAAGTGTTCCCCTGTATGACTGCCCTAATTTAAACCAGATTTTTTTTGGTGCAGAAATCACTTAACATTATGATGCAGTGAAACTAAATTGAGGGAAACGGTTTTGTTCCAAAATTGAGAGCTGGTGTCGGTCTGGAATGTGTTCCCAGATGTGGTGTTTGACAAAAATATGCACACAAACACACACATATATGAGAGCACCAAGTCCCATGTAACAGTCCCCGGTAAATGTGGGGGTGCTCCGGGGTAATAAACGCTTTCCTCTGTGGTGGAGCCGAACCCCTGTGTTTAACTGTGTTACCGCTGAGGGACACACGCTGTGAAACTGTACTTAACTGGGATCTGAAATTCAGCAGAGAGAGAAACTCAGCCAAGTGTTTTTTTATTTTAATGAGAATAAGACAATTGTGGACTTGTGGTAGATGCACTGAGTGCCACTTTTGTGTGTATACTTGCGTGTGCTGGTTACTTTAGTTGGCTTGTTTACCCACTATATTTACGCATGGTGTAGCCGTTGTCTGGTTGGGGCCTATCAGGTGCCAGGTATGGCCTTAGCAACCAGCTTCATTCACACTGTATAATATGTAATACGCCACGTCTTTGTTTAGTTTATTTAGCAGAATACACCTTTCTTTGTGATGCAGGCATGTGTGAATCCAGTGGATTTCTTGCCATCCTTTAATCTTATCTGATTTCATGTAATTTAGGTGTAATTACCCAGTAGCTCCCTTCTTCGCCGCCCGGTCTTGTGTTTGCTTTGACTCGTGTCTCCTTTTCTTATCTTGCTTTTAGAGGAATGTCCTGGTGACCTGTATTTCCTGTTTGAACATCCGCGTGTTTAGGGTCTGCTAATCGCTAATTGAGTCATGTCTGTTACGATACGACGGCAGTGTGACGCAGGTAAATACATGTCTGTTCGTGTTACAGTGATGCAGATAGAGATTAAGTTTTTGCTTTAATTACTGGTGCACTTTATTATTTAATGCCATCACTGGGTAAGAAATGAGCAGGTAGTAATAGAGCACATCTGGTGATACACAATAGATTAACAGCTTTAATACACTCATCCTGAACTATACTGCCGATATCATCTGAGAATTTGGTCTTTTATTTCTAACCCTCGCATTATCTTCCCATCAACCACACAACTTTTGCCTTCCCAGATCAAAACTGACCTGGCCTATTTGACTATCTTTTAGGGATGCACCGAAATGAAAATTCTTGGCCGAAACCGAAAACCGAAAATGAAGAAACCAAGGCCGAAACACCGAAAGAAATTATTATGACAATTATTAGTACCATAAATAATTGATAAATTAAACCCGACATGGAGAAATTCTTTGCAGATGCAAAATTTCTCTTGAAATTTCAGTATAACACGTTTTGCAAATCGCTATCAGTGGGTCTTTATATAATATTTATTTAATATTGAAATACGTACCTTTTTCGGCCGTCTTGTTTCGGTGATAAAAGTCTTTTGGCCGAAAATTTTCGGTGGCCGAATATTCGGTGCGTCCCTACTATTTTTTACTAATACAGTTATCGTACACTTCTTTTCAGAATCTATGGGCAGTAGACAACACTTATCTCAAATTAGGTGATATAGAAACATCGGAGATGGGTCAAATTTGACCTGGAGGACAATTAGAAGGCTAATATCATAAACAGCAGTTCATTATTGGACTAACACTGTCGCATATTGTATTTTTATACCTTAGTTGTGCATAAGGTGCTCGCCGGGCAGTGGGACTAATATGGGCTGCAGCGTCTCTTTGGCATGTCGGGGGGGGGGCAAACCGCCAACCCCGCGATCAGTTGACAACCTGTCCTACCACAGCCATATTCATCCACACGCACCAGTTGTGCAATTTGTTTTGGGATCTTCTCAAATCGACTGACTCATATTTACTTAAAAAATGTGCTGGTGTGTTTAGATAATTATGCTTCGTTCACACTAACTGATAGAGAGCAACAAGCCCTAACAAGCAACACGTCAAGCAGTCATATACATTAGTTTCACCAGTTGTTGTGACGTTATTTTCTTGCTCACAGCGTGAACACAGCATTAGTCTTGGTGGTGTTTATTTTGCCAATTGAGGATTTTCCATTTGTACTTAAAACTCTTCAGTTATGTGACTAAATATTTTACATCTCTAGTTTATAAGGTAAATAAGTCGATGACTGGCCCTTTCAAGACCAATACAAAGTTTTTGCTCTGCGTCTCCCATGGGAAAACCCGTCTTCTGCCACAAAGCTGTTAAATGTCCAATAGACCGCTCCATATGTCCAGTTGGGTGTATTGATTATTGTCACTGCTGCTGCTTCTCCCTTTGCTGTTCATGAAATAGAAATGAGGTGGGGGTTGAACCAGGACGCCGGTGAGATTTTGACTTTTCTGTTCACAGTTTCTCCTCCTGAAAAGAGGAAATAAGTTATTTGTCCCTGCACATTGTTGTCCTCTATTTATTGTCGGTCATACCTCATGTTAGCTTGTTTATGTAGGTTTTGACCAAATTATTTTCCATAATATACGCCGATCAGGCATAACATTATGACCACCTTCCTAATATTGTGTAGGTCTTCCTTGTGTCTCCAAAACAGACTTATCAGAGAATGGACATGGGCCTTCTGAGGGTGCCCTGTGGTGTCTGGCAACCCATAGGTCTTTAGGTCCTGTGGGTTGAGGTGGAGGGGCCTCTGTAAATCATCCCAAAGATACTTGATCAGTTTGGAATCTAGTGAATTTGGAGGCCAGGTCAACACCTTGTGCTGTTCTTCTTGTTTTTTTGAGTTGTTCCTAAACCGTTTTATGTGTGTGTCTGTGTCAGGCTGCATCCTGCTGGGGATGGCTGAGTTGTCACCCAATGGTGTTCACGCCATTTGCCAAAATCAATGTTATTCACCTGTCAGTGGTTTTAATATTGTGGCGGATCGGTGTGCATTATTAGCTTCCTTTCATTTCCTACTTGATTGATATGTCTGATTGATCCCTTCATCCTTGCAAAGTAATGCTGGTTAATTATTAAAGGACTGTGGCCTTGTGTGTCGTTAATGCCGACAAAGGCCTTAAAATATATATAGTGTGTGTGTGTGTGTGTGATAGAGGGCGTGTGTTCCCAATTGGTCACATTTGTAAGCTAAGCTGGGACATCACAACCAGCCAGTTGTCCCTTTGTGTAAACACCAAGTGCTGAGATAGATTTCCTTTCTAATGGGGAAAAAAAAAGAAAACGAGGTCGGGGACCTGACAGAGCGACGGAGGTGTGAGTCTAGGTTTACACCACATCACAGCCGCAAATCTGGAGTCAGCTTTCAGCGGTGACATGGATCCACGAGGCGGTCCGCAACGAGACCTCGCGGCTCCACATCACTGCCGAGACGGATCTTCCTTTAATTTCCCATCTCCGGGTTCAATCAGGATTGTCTGAGTGTAAACGAGGTGAAGAGAACCGACGTGAAGTGATGTTTGCTCTGATATGGACGGAGGAGTGGGGTTTGTCGTCACACCTCGGTGGTCTCATGCTCCCCGTGCAGTTGCACTTGGGTGGAAAAACTCCACCTCTCTAACACACGTGTAGGGAGGCCCCATAAAGACTTGTTTTTCTCCTTGCGGGCCCCTGTGGGCTATTTTTACATACCTCCAACAACTACATGTTAGGAAACTAGGCATGTCCTGTCAAAGTCCATTACATTTTTGCCTGAAAAGTCCTCAAGTTGTGTCCTGCATCTTTTCAGGTAGGTAAAATTTCCTGCTAAGCCAGTTGCCTCGTCCACCTCAGGCAACTAAACGTCAGTTACAGTGGCTACTGTTTACTGTAGCGATCATCGTTTGACCACAGGAATATATTCAAATGTCTTCTAGATGACGTTTGACTTGGGGTTAGCGCCTTCAACGGCAAAGAGGTATTGGATTAAAGCACCTGGGGGACGTGGGATAGCAAGGGAGCTGTGGAGAAAGACAAATCGTGGGGAGGGGAAAAGAAAAAAAGGTGTGAAGGAGACGAGACGAGGAGTGGTTGCCATGCCGGCGAGCGAATGGAGGGGAGGGGCAGAGATCTGGGATCACAGAAAACTGAAAGAGAGAGGCAGGGAGTAAGAAAGAAGGGACGGGCCGACTCGTGTTTCAGCTTCGTGTGTGCTAGGGCTGGGTGTAATCCTAACCCTATACTCACTGCACATATAGTCAACTCTTGTAGTTGCACGCTTGAGGACTCACCAAGAGCAGGTTTCAGGGAATCCTCACCAGCGCATGCTTGCTTTCTTAGCCTGTGCATGACCAAGGTGCGCGCTGCACTTCCTGATTCTGCACGGTCGGCTTAATTGAAGATACCTGGACTTTTTTTTTTGTCACCTACTTGGCATGACTTTTCACACCGGCGCTCGAGGGGGAAAAATAAAGATCAAAGGAGGAGGAAGAGGAAAAACAAGAAGGTGTTTGCAAGAATCTAACTCCCTGGAACCCACAACAAGCGTCATCATCTCTACCCAATAGTGGATCTCTATTTGGCTGGAGGGCTTCACGTGCTGTGCTGTGCTGTGTTGCGAGTATGCGAGTAACTTCATCACCGGGGCCGGGAGTAGACCCAGCGACGGTGCAACCTCTCAACCCGGGATGGTGCGTCGCGTCAGCTGGCGGGAGCTAACAACTGGACGCTCAAGGGCTACGCGCGCGATCGTAAACAACTACCGCCCGCTCGCCGAGATTTAAAAGTGTCTCGATTGCAATTGGGAAACCGCTCTCCCACCCCGTCATGCACCAGTGAGGAACATTACAGCCGGCAGTGACTGTGCACATACAAGTGTGTGTGTGTGTGTGTGTGTATCCGAGTGTGTGTGCGCCGCAGAAGGGCGGAGATTTTCCAGATTGCTGGATTGCCTAATTACCCCTTTGGGTTTGGGAATCACGCCTGGAGCCTTAAAGCACAAAGGATGAGAAGGAAGGAGAGGGAGATGATTTAAGTTTGGCTTTCTGCTCATGACACGGAGATGGATTGAAGGAGAAAGAGATTGGAAGTTGAGGCTGTCCGGGTCAGAGTTGTGATGTGGAAGCGTGGCATCAAAGGGAACCCAAAGCAGTTTTAGTGCATGTGTAGATCCGGATACCGCACTCACAGATGTTTGGAATCTCATGATATGGACTTAAAGCAAGTATTTCCACTCGTCTGAGGATTATTTTTCCGCGTTAAACCTTCAACCTTCCTCCCGCCCGTCTTGGACACTGGTCTCGAGCGAGGATGAGAGGAGACCGGAGGTCGGCTTCGTTCCGGAAGGAGAAACCGGCGGGCCTGTCGCGGGCTCTCAGCTGGCTCAACGTGTCCACCCTGTCCCGCCAGAGCAGGCGCATCTTCCACAGCCAGAACGAGCTCCACGTCGTCCACGGCCGCCACGCGCGCTCGCACACTCACCTGCACGCCGCGGACGGAGGCGAGGACGAGGACGACGACAATTGGGTGTACCATCCTCAGCACAAAATAGGTGAGAGAGGAGGAAAGCAGCGAAGAGACGTGTAACATAACGTCTTATTAGTTCGGTTTGTAAGGCATGTAACAGTCGATGCACACCCACCAAACCACATGGTATGTTTGGTTTGGCTCCATCACAACCCTTCGTTTTAACGGACGCCGCGTCCTCGCTCTCATCTCGGAAGCAGGCGAACCACTTGTTTACAGGCGCAAGCAAAGCGAGCAGTGTGCCGCTGTGTTTTTATGGCCCCTTGTTCTCCATCTGCGTGACCCTCGCACACATCCTGGTTGCCATAGGGAACGAGTGGGAGGCGAGGGCCGTAGGTGGTCAAAGGGCACTTTGTGCGGTAGGTAAACAATGGCGCGTCAGACCGGAAGAAGAGGATGTCACAGGCACCCTGATGTCACAGGCTGGTACGAATCGTGTGATTTGGTGCCAGGGAGAGAGAGAGAGAGAGAGAGAGAGAGTGTGTGGAGGCTTGCTCATCCTGCAAGACCAAGTCACAACACAGTAGAATGATAAGTTTTCCTCATCTCTTCAGTTTCTAATTAATATTTTCCACGTCATCTCTCCTGAGGTAGGAACGCCTTTTGAACTTCTCTCACCTCTTCAAGGATATTGTGTTTCCAGATTAGCCTCATTGTTTATTGATGGCTTCATCAGTCGTGTGTGTGCGGCTGTAGTGCATGTGTGTGTCAATAAGGGGACAATGGTTGTAACTGTAGCCTCGCCTTTACCTGAGAATGGAAAAAGACACTGATGCTGCGCTAATAGCTACTGCTATTGATAGCTTAACACACTGCAACCATCGGTCACTCTAATGCAGCGGTGTCAAACTCATTTTAGTTCAGGGACCACATACAGCATACAGTTTGATGTCAAGGGGGCCAAACCAATAACACAATAGCATATTTACTTATAAATAACCCCAAATGTTTCCCTTTGTTTTAGTACAAAGACGTTTCTTACGAAAAAGAAATACAATTTCTGTTTAGTTCTAGGTCTCAGTGTTGTGTTATATCCACAACTCTTACTAAATCTGTGTGAACCCTAGGAACAGCAGTTACTTTTATTGGAAAAATTGCAGTTAAGGTCTTCTATGTAATTTCTGCAATTTGTAAAATTCATCCCGCCAGCCAGATTCGACCCTCTAGACCCTCTAGTTTTGGACCCCGGGCAGTATGTTTGACACATACGCTCTAATGGTACGCACTGAAACTACTGCCAATACTGAGATGTTCGTGCCGGAGTACAGCATTTCTATGCAAAAAACTTGTGAAACATTAATAGATGGGGCTGCGATTCTGAGCACAGCAACAAACCAGTTATAAAATGGCGTGCATTTGGCTTTTTTCACATATTCTGTCATTTTTTTTTTTTTAAATTAAAGGTGCAAAAGTTCAGTTGCATTTAACAAAAACCTGTTGTTTTAACAGGTGCGTTATAGACGTTTCACTGCACACGCACACCTACAGTACATGTCGGCATGAGTCCTTGGTATATGCATGGTTTTGTAGTAACGTAAACTGTGTGACTGTCCTAGGTTAGCTGTTAGTGTCATGATTGGTGCCTTTAGTTTCCTCTGTTTGTGTTTTCAGGGTTTCCTAACCCAGTTACAGTGACTCTAAAACTGCCAGTATTCTTAGCCCCAAGTACTTGATTCAGATTCAGCCTCAGATGCTATAAAGACGATTGGCTTTCTCCGAATGATTCCACGGTCATACCCAGTTCATGCCAAAATTGGCTATAGTTAGGTAATCATTTTCTGCATACAGCGCAGTAACGTCTTAATGTAGCCTCCCAGTCATTCTAATGCAACATCTCTTGTTGCATTAGACCCAACGTGGACCTATTCCAAGGAGCGGTAACTATAGTTAGTATACTATGGGATAGTAATACCTAAGTGTCATTTTGTTGCCTCACAGGAATGTGCAGCTTGTTGCTGTTGTTGTCTCAATCCTTCTTAGTCACTTTATCACCTCTGGACCTGCCCCTGCCTAAAACAGCGCAGAGATGCACATAGCTGGAATGGTTTGAGCTCCTCACATTTTTTTTGTCAAAGTCAAAGGGTAGGAGCTGCAACCAAAGCAAAGCTAAAATGGTCACCGGTTTGGTATGTCGTCTTTCAGCCGAAGGCTCTTAGGGTTTCACGTCGGGTTGCGTGGAAAAATTCAAGCTAATCAGTTGAACGTAGAGAAGGAATTACTGGTTTTGGTGTTACTTTCATGCCGTATTTTAAATATCCGTCTGTAGTCTAAATAGCCGTTTGTGTGTGCTTTATTTGTCCTTGTGTTTGAGCCAAATCTTCTTCTAAATGCACATGTTATTCCTCCGTTTGATCTGCCTTACATAAGAAGATCATCCTACCTTATTTGTAATCTGCCAATCTCATGCATGTTTGCCCACCACGTAGCTCTCTGCAGGGCTCTTCTCTGCAACATGACTTTATGTCAAATCCCTTCCCCAAGTCCTTCATTGCTTTATTGGAGTTATTTAATCATCTAAAACCATCAGATTACTTCCGTTTGTTGATAATTTGCTTAATTCTCCAGAAAAGATCCGGGGAGAGTTTGTGGATTGCAAAATATTCGCTCGTGGAGGATGCACTAGAGGATGTGGAAACTACTTTAAACAATAACAGGACAGGGACTGATTGTGCTGAGTTGTGAAAGCATCAGACCTTGTTTTTCACAGACTGATGCTCCGTCGTACAGTGTTTCCTCACATGCCCTCTTTTTCTTTCTGCAGCTATAAAAAGATAATTCTAGGCCAGACACAGTGTCACAGACAGGTCAAGATAAAGCTATCCCATCCAGAGCGCACACGCGTACACTGTAGGGATGCGCCACACGGAGGAAACGTCTCATAAGGATACGTCTCCGGCTCGAATCTTAAGTATTTATAACATCTGGATCTTGTTTTAACGCGCCTGCCAGGATGCATTACAAGGCGCACGGGCGGCCGCGCACCGTGCCTGCGTGTAAATATAGCCCCGAAATGAGTGGCTGGAGTTCCAGAACCTGCAATTTCTGCGCAGCCTCCAGCTCGTCTCGGTTGGGTGTTTGCCCCGGTTTCCGAGGTAACGGGCGTGTGAGCGAGCGTTTCCTGGTGCGGTTCGGTGTGACCTTCCCACCGGGGACGGTTCAGAGCCAATCATGTGCGAGAGAGCCGTCTGGTGCGCAAGCTGCTATTGGCTGTCGCGGTGAAGACCTGGCAATCTTTGATCGAGTTGAGGTGGATTTACAACAAAGGTCTGGGATAAGAAAAGAACCACTTCAATGAACGTTTTATTATCCATCTGTTTTATTGGGAATTCTTACATAGCCTTAGAACAATGAAGAAAACCTGCATTCAATTTCACTAACAAGGCCGCTTTGACAGATTCAAGAAAGTTTATTAAATGGATTTAAGAGCTGAGAGTGGTTGAAGGGATCGGATGCATGAGGTAGGACACGAAACCAGGACACGAGACTCAAAATGGGGGCCCATTGTCCTTCCAGTTTCTATATGGAGAGAGGGACAGTGGAAAAAGAGAGGGACAGGGACGGGTAAGAACTGAGACAAACAAATGGAGAGGGGCTAGACACACCTAGTACAAAGGTAGGCCCTGGACCTGGAGTTAGTCTTGTTCCTGAACATAGTGTTTTAGGAATTGTTCTGCCACTGCTAACAGTGTCCAGTGCTTCATTTAAACACCCTTTCAGAGTAAATATGATGTGCAAAAAAACAGCTATTAAAGCATTTCACGCTAACAGGAGTTAGCAACAGACCTGTAAGGAATGTCGCCATTAAATTGGACCCTTTGTTAGGTCTGTAAAACATCAGAAAACATCACCATACATTGGAAACCCAAAGTGTCATCTCTAAATGTGTTTGTGTAAAAACAGTCCTCACAACTAATAAACTGTAACTGATTAATATTTGGTGTTTTTTACTTAAACACGTAAAGAGTTTGTTTGCCTCCCAAGCTCTTACAGAAACAGTTTCACCACCATTTAAATTATGGTGTTTGATTTCTTGCATCTTCGACTAGCTTCTCTAATTCTCTTGTGCATTGCATTGTGGGCCAATGAGTCCAAAGAGATTCAGTTGACTGTGATTTAAAGGAGAAAAAGTCGACATGTGCCAAAGAAATAGACACAAAACCATCCGATCAATCGCCTTAATCAACCCCATTGATCTGCCTTGTATTGCTGTGTGTCTAAATCAATCACGGGCTGGGCATAATGACTCCACTAGAAGGCCATGTCAAGAAATAGACTGGTCCCCAACCGGGCAGCTTTTCTGAATCCGTGTTTGGCCTGAATGGCAGCTGGGAATCTGGGCTTTAGTTGTTTACTTTGACTGCGTCTTATAGGCTGTTTACGTTATTTACAATACATGTAGCCACCAAAAGAAATGCCCTTGATGACTTTTGATGATTCTGCTTCAGAGAGATGTTTGCTTTTGGCAAATGTGAACGTGCCATGTTAACATGACCGTTTGGAGATTTGAGGATTTAGTTGAATTTCCATGTCATTTTTGGTATCTGCAGTTCTTTTCTATGATTCACACATGTAGGGCAACAGCACATTGACCTAAATATTAACTATACCTTGGCACAGAAGTGTCATGGCAGGCCCAAACCAGAATTGGATCTTGCGAGAAATACCATTAAGGTGGTGTTTATGAATTTAGGCTGCATGAAATGGTCTCTTGGAACGTATTTGCATTTGTCTGTGTGAGACGCTTAGTGAAATTTGAGAGGATTCAGATGAGACCAAGCTCTTGCATAACAGTGTTTATTGGAGGAGTTTGGACACACATACACGCAGAAACACACTCGTCATCATTGTGTAGTCCATGCGTAAATCCAGATTAGCAGATGATAATTTGCTGCAGGGGGGAGATGGGATGTATAAACCAGCAAGGCCTCATTAAAAGACAGACATGGAAATCTGGCTATGTGGCCCACAGCCCAGGGCATGTACATAGGCCCTTACTGTACACAGAAGTACACACATACGTACATACAGTCATGTACAGATGTTCTCAACCTTTTTCTAATCAATCTTCTCTTCTGTTGTTTTTTCCCTATGTGCTGACCATGCTGTGATGTTCAGGTAAGTTGTATTTCTTATTTCTCTGACCCCCATGACCTAAGGCTGGTCCACATATAAAGTGGCTCACTAGTCGCCCATGGCCTTGTAGCTGGTAGTTGGGCGCTAGTGGACGTTCCAAGCTCTGGTTGCTTAGGTAACCCTGTTATATACCCAAAATGTTGAGTGAAACAACAAAGATAACACTGCCTCTTCATCTGGGTCCACCCAGCGCTCTACCCAATCTATTAGCATGATGGATTTGGTGGTAGGAACCAAAGTTGCCAATATGTTTCCTTGTGGTAAACATTTGGTGCATCCCATTTCATTTCCATATTGTGCCTTTTCCACACTGGTCACCATGTCGTTGCTAGTCACTTCCCTTTGTGTACGCCCCTTTGATTCCAATCAGACTTATTTTAAGGCTGAGTTGCCCAACAAACAACAAACTCGTGACTTGCTCCCCCCTATTCCAGCCCTCTTTGTACCATATAGCATTAGGGATGCACCGAAAAATTTTGGCCGAACACCGAAAATTGCTGCGGTTGTTGCTTGCACGTGTTGTTTCTGCGATAAAAGTCCAAAAATGTTCGGCCAAAAATGCACTTTCGGGCCATTTTCGGCCAAAAATTTATCGCCGAAACAGGATGTTGTGATGACGCAAGCAACGACCTCAGCAATTTTCGGCCGAAAATGGCCCAAAAGTGCAGTTTCGGTTTTCGGACGAAAATTTTCGGTGCATTCATCATATTACCTCTGTATTACAGGGTCTAACCATGAATGCCCTGACTTGATGCTGATGAAAAAGGAGAAGTAAACAGGGAGAAAAAAAAACAAGCGATTATATTTGTGAAATGATTTAAGCTCGTAAGGGGATAGAGGTCTGGAGCTTATATTGATAGGATGCAGTGATGTTGGCCCAACACAGCCCAGAGTTCAACGCTTTAAAATCCGCCCACTGCTTGTACAGGAGTATATTTTGTACTGACTGTTTGAGTTATGGAAACTTTATGTTTCCCACAGCAATCTTATTTTTTTTATCTTTGTTTATTTAGTCCTATCCTGCAGTGACGCAGAGCGTGCAACAACAACTCGCCGTGCTTTTTGTTGTAGTAGTTGTGAGGATGTTCTGTACACCCGGATAAGACATTGTTTTTGTGTCTAATGTGGGCTCTTTGGCGTGATTCAAGCCTTATGATAGTATTTTATCTGAGGACGGAGACTGCTTTGCAGAATGACAACGGCGGTCAGCTGCAATCTCTCTAAATGTAGTCTTTATGTCCCTTAGTCACAGAAGGAGACTGCCACTTAACATATGTTGCCACGCAGTCCAGAACAGAAACGACTATTAACTCAATGCCGATGTTTGGAAGTTGATTTCCGATTGTTTTTACTGTCTGTCCCTCTCAAAGTTATTTGATAGTCTTAACAAAAATGTTCTCAATCTAGTGACACCAGTTCAGCGGGTTTAATGAGGCCAAGAAAGAAGTTTTTAAATCTTTTAAATACCATAATTCACGCTGCCAATAATCTTAACTTGATTAGTTTGAGTAGTTTGCCTTTCCACCTCAGCTTTCTCAGAGCAATGATTAGGTAGACCTCAAAGTGTTGCCTCGGAGCCAAAGGTTTTATGGAGAAGGTTAAAACCATTTTGGGCGAAACGGCGTCCAATTAAGGTGGAGGTTTGATGAAGTGAGATTTTATTGTCTGGTCAAGTGGGTTTATCCAAGGATTTGTGTGTTTTTTTTGTTTTGTTTTTTTATTTTTTTATTACAAATTATTTCCAGGACTGTGTTTTTGTGGTGTCTTCATTTTAGCTGTGGTGTTCTACGTCACTCGCACGGTCACATAATCAGTCTGTAATTGGTGACATCTGGTTGAAGCAGACGCGCTGTAACCCCGCAAGCCATATTTGATTGGGATTAGCATGTTCATTACACACATGCATGCAATACACTCTTACACTTACACTCATCATAGCTTCTTTATGACTGTAACACTGTTATTTGCTCTTCAGAGTTTCTGTGCAGGGTGTGCATACCATATATACCAATGAAACTACCGTGACTACAGTGTACTGAAATTTGGCACTGATTGACGTAATGTGAGTTCACGCCCATGTAATATCCTTAAATGTACAGTGTTCCGTACCCAAGCCTACTGCCAGGGTCTTGTGTTTATCTGCATGGGCGTTTTCTATTGTCAGGCCGTCGGCGAGCATCTGTTACCCTAGTTGTTTCGGTGATTCCCCTACTATTGGCATTAGTCGGACCTCTGTCAATGAACTGTAGACCAGCTGATCAGCACGATTCAAGAGAGAACACTTCTGTTTTGTAGCTCTTACTAGCCTCCCAGCTAACAGTAGTGCTTCCTTTCATGCAGGTATAGAACGTATATGCTAGTTGGCGTAGTTTCCATTGTGTTCAAGAGCAACTTTTCAGCCCAGACATTGTTGCCTGTAGTTCTTTTATGTTGCTTTGGTGTGTCTCTATCTTAAAACTTACAGGCCTGATGGAGACATTAAAGGGGAACTACAGTTTTTTACAACCTGGACCTTATTTCTGGCATAAAATACGACGATCCAGACGATCGTTTGCTCACCCATATAACTTTGGGGTCATTTGGAGTCGTTTNATTTAGATCTGTGTATATCCATACAGTGGGAGTGACTGGGGCACCGAAACGCAATCTCTAAATTACGCATTATCTGCCGCGAAACTCATTCATTAGCTCGTTCAGTTTTGCTGCAGAAAATGCATCATTTAGAAGCTGCGTTTCAGTTCGGACGATATTTAGATCTGCGTATATCCATATAGTGGGAGTGACTGGGGCACCGAAACGCAATCTCTAAATAACACATTTCTGTGATGATGATAACAGGTAACTTCGGACTCAACGGGGAACAGCACTAGCTTACGATAACAAAATATTGGTGAAATGAACGAGTTTCGAGGCAGATAATGCGTTATTTAGAGGCTTCGTTTCGGTGCCCCAGTCACTCTCACTATATGGATATTCACAGATCTAAATATCCAAACAGCACCAAAGTTATATGGGTGAGTAAACGAAAGTTTAAATAAGGTCCAGGTTGTAGGCTTCTTTTTTAAGGCTTCTTTTAGCCTTTTTATAAAAATTTAATATAATGACGTAATAGTCTTAACAAGAATAACTGTTACAGATGAATCATTGCATCTTAAATCCAAAGACCAAACCAATGAAAACAAATGGACTTGTTGGTTTTTCTCGAATACATACTGTACAAACAGTATATAACATGCATGGCTATTACCTAACCTGTTTACTGGGAGGCTTCAGTGATTTCTCTAACCTTTTAAGCAGCAACCAATAAGGAATTTGCAGCGTAAGAGAAAGCCATCACAGAGTGTTATTGGGAATCAATGTCATCTTACATTCAGCTGTTCTAGTCCAGAAGAAGCCAAAATTTCTGTTGACGCGTCCATCCTCTGTTGTCACGGTGATTGGATTTTGACACCTTACAGCACTCATTAAATGACACTTATGCCACTGTGCTGATTTTGTATTGATTGTCTGCAGAAAATCTGGATTTTAAAATCCTGGAATATTCGGTGAAACTACTTTTTACGTTACTAAAGTCCAACCTGTGTACTTTTTTTTTTTTTCAGCGTTGAACAAGACAAAAGCAGCGGCTTGGCTTCCACAGGCAACTTTTGTGCTTTTTAGTGTTTCCATAGTCTGCGAGTGAGTCAGTTTTTCTGTCCCCTCATCCGTGCAACGCTGCAGGTAATTCAGAGCGTGGACGGGTGCGCCGGGCCGGGTGTAGCTACATCTGATAACGAGCAGTTGAATTGTGGGGGATTAAAGCGATTATATTTGATCAGCGCACAAAGGATCGGCCTCAAGCCGGGGCCCCCCTGTCTCCCTCTGAACTGCTGACTGCCCAGATTCTCCGCTATCTTTACGAGGCTTGCTCTGTGCGTGCGTTTGTGTGATTTTGTGTTTTTAGTTTTGCCTGCAAAGTGCATAGCTCTGATTTAAACTGATATATTGACTAAATACATTTTAATATATGTATGTTTTTGTGTAGATTTACATATGCATGAAGGATACCGGTGCAGGGTGCTTGTGGATGACGGCATATTTAAGAGTTTTAGATGGAGCCTGAGCTTCTTTCGTGCTACCTCTTAACGCTGATGGGGTGGGGAGATGGGGGGGACTTGTGGTAAAGAGACATTCAGTAGTGCTTGAGAGAGAGGGGAAGC
>JASGAT010397119.1:0-31324 GCA_030220025.1 Chelon auratus | reverse complement strand
TCCTGCGGTGTACAAGCTGGCTTGCTGCCACTCTGTGCATGTGTGTACGGTGGGGTAGGGGAGACGTAGAGGGAGGGAGATGGAGAGGGGAGTGTATGTGTCAGGATCTGTGGATCTGCGTGTGAACGCTTCGGCCGAGCGGTCTAGAGGAACTGGGAGAGCGGAAGAGAGAAGGAGGACAAGAAAGATGATAATCAGGAAACAGTGAGAGAGAAGAGAGAAGAGAGAGGAGGAAGAGCAGCTGCTTGTTTGTTTACGGTGGATAAACACAAATGAAATGAGCAAAGGATCATGTTCTGTCTCAAAGGTAAGTCTGTGTGTGCGTCTGTACGTTGTTACACGTGTGTTTGCATTGCCTCGGTGTGAGCGTGGACTTTTTCCTGCAGACTTTTTGCGAGACAAAGAAAACTCTCTTTGTGTGGAAACTAATCTGTCATAGCAACTTCCTCGGCTCAGTATCCTTCCTTATGTGTTTTTCCTTCAGTGAAATTAACTCTCTTTCTTTCTCCTTTGTTCTTTCTTTCTGTCTCCTCAGACTTTAATCCCACCTCTGTGTTTTCTTTGAGCTCGTCTTTTCCATTTGCTTTAATTCTTGACTTCAAGTCAAATCACCTCTGCTCGCGGCTTGCTGCAGCCGCCGAGATTGCGTTTGCTTTCTCACACTTCAGAGTCTATTTTAGTGGCGATGAGTGATGTGTACAGCGGAGACCCCCGTCCGTCCACACGCACGCATGTTTGTGTGTGTGCGCGTTGTCCACGGTAACAGCTGGCCGAGCAGCAGTTGCCGTGCTGCCACCCTGCAGAGCACAGCCATGTGTTGGCTATTACTTGACCGGCCAGTTAAAGTGAGATAAGGGGGGAAACCGGGTCCTCATTTACTGGCAGCTTCATTTTACATTCTCGTCTGTTCTTGCACGCACGGCTCAGAGCTGTGCGCTTAATTTTTTTTGCATGCTTAACTACACAGGGCCGTAATTCTGTTTGCTAAACAACTTAAAAGTTGCTGATAAAGAGGAAAACCAGCAGCCCCGGAGGAGCGTTAGAGCTTTTATTAGTCCCGTTAGATGAGAAATGCATGTTGATTGGCCGGCATGAGAACATCATGTTTATTCATTATCTGTCATGGCTACAGGGCAGCCCACTCAAACTTGTTCAGAAGTGTTGGAAAACATTCACGCTCATTCCAGGAAATAGCACGACCAGCTGTTATTGTGAAGTCCCCACGCTGCCCCAGTTTTAATTTGTACCGGGTTTAAAAACAAAAACTCTTAAAATGCAAGAATATGTTCAACAACCGAACCCGTAACTGCTCTTAAATGAAAAATCTTTGCATGTGTTCCACAAACCGCCCTTGGAGATGAGGGAAATTATTCCTGTTCTGCAGCCTGTAGATTTATGGCTTCCAGAAATGAGGTAACATATAAAGTGAACACACAAAAAAACTATTTGTGGCAAAGCCCCAGTTCATCAGCTGTACGCAGTAACTCACGCTGTCAGCTACACACAGTCCACACAAAGCGACTCTGGTCAGACTTGGAGGGAAGCAGATGTTTTGGACGTCGTGTTGGAGAAAGAATTCAGCTCGGTTTGTTAAAGCAATTTACCATTTTTAATACAAAACTCTCAGGTTTTCTGTTTGATTGAACGGCAGCGGGAAGATTAAAACTGGATGCATGTATTGATAAATGCCATTCAGGGCCCAAAAGCACCAATCCCAGTTTGGGTTTCCGGCTTCAAACGACACGACAAACTGACCCAAATACTTTGCATTACATTAAAAGCTGTGATCCGACCAGTAGATTACTCTATGTTGGTTGCCAGTTATGATTTAAAACAAGCCACCCTCAGTTGGGGTTGCCAACTGTGGGGCAGATGTGACACATTTCAGTCCCGTGTTTCTCCACATCCAGCTGTGGTAGCAGTGAATTCTCATCTGTTTTCACCACCCTTCCACAGCAAAGCTTTGCACTTCAGCGTAAGCCCTTTTTTTTTTTTTTTGCGAGGCTAGAATTAGGTTCTCTGAGTTGGTGTGGCTTTTGGTCTGTTACATAAGTTATTTCTGCACTTGAGCTCCAGTGCAGTAGTCAGCCCGGGAGTTAGACACTACACGAGACACGGGTAGGGATTAGTTTGAGCTTGAGATGTTGTTCTCGCTCAAATGTGGGGTTTCCTGCTGCGGTGTGAGGGCTACAGACATTCGACATTTCTGTTCATGTTAGCGAATGAAACCCCCGTCAAGTTCTGCTATTGCGGATCATCCGTTAGACCTCCTTTTGTCGAAGCGAGGTCGGTTAAGGGCAGCTCACAGTCTTTGGCCGAGTTGAGCCGTCCTCTTGTTTGTTGAACAACTCGGGTGTGTGATCATTATAGTGGCTCCAGATGTTTTTACTGTGGGCAGCAGCTGAGCTGGGAAATGCAAATGTGCCAGTCCAGGGATGCAGGTGTTCTGTAGACGAAGCTTTCACTGTAACTACATGGGGAAGCCTGAACCATCATCCAGTTTGTTGTTGTATCTTTGCATCTTTGCGTCACTTGGCTACAGATGTTGCCGCCAGCTCATTTGAACGTATGTGTGATCAATACTGTGAGATATTAGTGTGTTTCCTGGTGTAAGAGTCGCAACACAAAGACTGATAAGTCTTTAAACATTAACGAACAAGCTAAGTTTGATTTCAGGAACCTGGACTTGGATTTCAAAAATATTGGTCCACAAAAAATGCTTTAAAGGGGAACTACTGTTTTTTACAACCTGGACCTTATTTCTTACATAAAATACTATCGTTCACTCACCCATATTACTTTTGTGTAATTTGTAGTCCTTTGGGAAATATTTGGATCTACGTATATCCAAATAGTGGGAGTGAATGGGGCACCGAAACACAGCCTCTAAATAACGCATTATCTGCCGCGAAACTCGTTTATTTCACCAATCTTGAGCTCAAAATTGTCATAAGCATTCGTACACAAATGTTTTATGTCATTTCATTGAGCAAACATTCTTCCATCCCTGTTGGCGTTGGGCAAGAGGTGGGGTACGCTGTAGGCAGGTCACCAGTCCATCGCAGGGACATCACATGCACATGCGTAGCCAATTTAAAATTGCCCATGTCTGTGGGATCATCAAGGGCTGCGGGAGGAAGGCACGGCACCCGGATGAAACCCATGCAAACTTAGGGAAAACATGCAAACTTCACAGCGAACCGCCCTCTGCTACTGACGTGTGTTTATCTACAACTAATAGTGAGCAGATGTTAACTGAATTAACACAGTATCCCATGCACCAGCATGACATGTAGACATGTACAAGCTTTCATCTTGATTATTTACAGTGAACTTTGCCGTAGTGGTTTACATATCTCATATGATTGGTACTCATCTTGCCAAGAGAAATCAAAGTCAGAGGTGCACGCTAACAAAGTTGTCAGTAACCTTTACCTAGCAACCTCATTAAATGCCCTTCCTTGTTAACCTATTTGAACTTCTAAAAGGGCGGTTCTTTCAATAACCAATGCACCTGTGCTGCTTGTCTGGAGAGACCGTGACCTTCTGACCCGAGGCCGACCGACTACCTGCCCTCTGGCCCTGTGGGTAATGGTGTTGATGGATGTTCTCATACTTCGACGTGGCAGGCAGCTTATCTCCAGTGGAGGGGAAGAGAGGAGGGATGTTGACGTGTGGACAGAAGAGTAGGTGTATTCCTCGTGGGGGCAGCTTTAAATCCCGGCGAAAGTCCAAAGATCACCAACGTTTTTGTAGGACTTCACGCTTAAATCTGTGCTGTGACGAACAACGCGACATGGCTACAGATGTTGCCGCCAGCTCATTTGAAAGTATGTGTAATAAATACCGTGAGATATTAGTGTGTTTCCTGGGGTAAGAGTTGCAACACAAAGATAAGTCCATTTTAAACATTAACGAACAAGCTAAGTTTGATTTCAGGAACCTGGTCTTGGATTTCAAAAATATTTTAAAGGGGGCGCAGCCTCTAAATAACGCATTATCTGCCGTGAAACTCGTTCATTTCACCAATATTTTGTTATGATACGCTAGTGCTATTCCCCGTTGAGTCCGGAGTTATCTGTTATCATCATCCGGCGCCTGTAAATTGACCTACAGACCCCAGATGATGCCATCTCTGAGTGCCGCGCGTACCCGTGACAGCTTGTTTACCTGTAATTTGCTACTGCTACGGTTCGTCCATAACCTCAGAATTGGAAAAATATTCAGCCATGTTGCAAAAAACGGGGGATAGCACTAGTGTATCATAACAAAATATTGGTGAAATGAACAAATTTCATGGCAGTTTCGGTGCCCCAGTCACTCCAACTATATGGATATACGCTGATCTAAATATCTCCTGAACGACTGCTAATTACACCAAAGTTATGTGGTTGAGTAAATGATTGTATTTTATGCCAGAAATAAGGTCCAGGTTGTAAAAAACAGTAGTTCCCCTTTAACTAATTAATAAAATACTGTTCTTTAGGTCTTAGTCTGCATATACCAAATTATTGTAAGCATCAGATCCACTTTATCCATGTGTCCTGCACATCGCAAACTTGTAAGTTAGCATGTGGCTTTAAAAGTAAATCCTGAACGAGATGTTGACCTCTGTAAAGAACTCCAAAAGAGATCTCTGGTCTTGATACGTAAACAATAGCTGGTGAAGTTCCTGTCGCCCGTGAATGGGATCTGCCAGGACTCCAGTGAACCCTTTGTCTTCTGAGAGGAGCTGACAAAACAATAGCTGTGTTTTTTTTGGAAAATTTAAAGGTTTAGACAGATATCTTCAGTGAGTAACAGGGTGTTATTGTATTCTTAGTATGACCCAGTGATAGCGCAGAAGAGGTTTCGCTGGAACTGGTGCGTTAATGTGACGCTTCCAGGGACAATGTTGGAAAAGTTTTGTCGCGGGTGAAGTTTGAGAAGACAATGGCCGACTCCCTGTGGATGAGTGGTTGACTTCCCCAGACAGAAGACTAACTCAGCATGCAGGTGCTTCTCTGACTCCATTCAGACCTATGTGTAGTCATGGTTACCATTGTCCTTTTCCCTAAAGCCTTCCGCTTTGCCTCTGCAAACACACACACACACACACAGAAATCTACTTACTACTGTGGTATGTATACAAGTCACATGTTTTAATACACACACACGCTCATACACTGTCCTGCAGCCCAGCATGCTTTTTGCATTGTTCATGAACTACACACATACACACACATTTCCTGACTAATATTAATTGCCATTCACAGGCAGTGGACTGTGAGAGTCTGGCTGCCATGCTGAGCCTGGGCAAGACCTGAACACAAACACAGCTAACTAGTACACACATGACATTCATTCTGAAAGAGTGTGTTTACCCATTGAATACACTCACTGTACCTGCTTGGTGGTGACATATTTCTGTCTGTTTGCCTCTACTAAAACACCCCCTGTTGTGATAATGACGCTCTTCAGTGTGAAGGTTCTGCACAGACTGACATGCACGTATGGATTTAGGACGACAGCAGCGTTAGGTGCAATTTAGGCCACAGCCAAAAACCTTTTGACTCGCCCAGTGGGCTACGTGTGCGCCGTAGAGGAGTGTATGTGTACGTATTCTGTGGTTTGTCCATTATGTTCTGAATGTGTGTGTGTGTGGTTTTGGTTTTTGTAATCAGCTTGTGTGTTGGCTGCCTCACAACGCTGTGGAAATGATAACTATCGGTAATGGCTGTTTTAGCCTCTAGCTATGTGCTGAGGCTTTGGCAGGACAGCAGCCACACACAGTCTCTCTCTCTCTCCGTTTCCCCAAAGCTGCACTAGATTTACTGTATGCACCAGGACTGCAACTATCAGTTATTGTCAGTATCTTGTTATTTCTCTTTTATATCCAGTTTGTCCATGTTCTCCCTGTGTCTGCGTGGGTTCTCTCCAGGTACTCCGGCTTCCTCCTGCCGTCCAAAGACATGCTTGTTAGGTTAATTGTTGATTCTAAATTGCCTCTCGCCCAGTGACGGCTGGGATAGGCTCCAGCCTCCTCGCCCCGGGACCAATTGGTTACAGAAAATTAATGAATTGCTTATTATTTATGAAAATACACTAGCTTGTTTGTGTGGTGTTGCACAGATGTCAGCCGCCACCAGAGGGAGACATTTATCAAGTAATTCTTTCCACGTTTTAATCTTTTTTTGTTTTTTTTCTTTGAGACTTTAATCAGTTTAACGTAACACTTTTACGGTTTTGTTCAGCCCAGTATCCACCTTATCAGTCCAGACATACCATAAAATGATCTTATCCCAGCTCGCACACACCCTCTTTTTACTTCTTGTGACTACTGTTTCTTAATCTCTTTGTTTGTCGCTGATCTTTTTATCTGATGTCTGCCGTGCCTACACCTGTCTGCGTTGTCAGGTGTTATCGTGATCCATCTGGACTCTGTGCTTGCTCTGTAATCGAATTGAACTCCTTTTACATTCAGCGGCGATTTTCACAGTCGTCGTCTGTTTGTCTGTGAGAGTCTTACGGTTTGATATTTGGCACGCCTGCGTCACCCGAGATAACCGCCTGACCCGGGACACTCAAAACTTCTCAAAACTTCCACGCCTTTGTGAAGCGGAGTCCATTAACTGCAGCCTGGCGTCCATCTGTGTTGTGTGCGTTGTGTGTCTGTCGCAATCAGAGGCTAGGCGCTGGATAATCTGGGTTTACCGATTAGAACGGCAGCGTTGAGGAGCAGAGGAGAGAGGGAGGAGGAGGAGGAGCTGAGAGGGGAAGCCATGTGGACGACACTGGACAAGGCTGTCACTGGTTCTCTGTCTCAGATGGATGGAGAGAGAGGAAGGTGCTCGTAGATGGACTTTTTAGAACACTTTGACTTTTCTGAACTTCTAATTTACCCAACGAGGCGCTCCATCATCATCATCATCATCTTTGGACATGGACTGGCCTCTTGACTTTTATTGGATATGCTTTTGCACGGTTTGTGGTGATGCTTTAAGGTCACTGCAGCGTAGCATTTAGAAGAAAAACATACTTTGACCACAGGTATTTTCGCCCAGGCGCTGCCTTTGTTTTTAAAACTTAGTTTTGAAACTTTGGAGTGTTGAAAAATGTATTGCGGCCGTTTTTTTTCGGCCGCTCGGACTTTTTGTTTTTCGCAAGCTGACAGTCACGTAGGACTCTTTTAGAACAGCTTTTTGCTGCAATAGTTCTGTGGAATATTTGTTCTGGAGTAAAATCTTGTAATTGAACACGGAGCACAGCCTGCCTTTGTCAGGCAAATCAATGCAAGTCAATAGGATCCCCTGAGAGAAGCGGAGGAAAGACAAAAACAGTAGGAGGAGGAGGAGGAGGAGGCAGAGGGGGGCATTGGGTCCCTTGTGGGTTGCAAAAACCTCCAAACCTCCGTCCTATCTTCCCCAAAAGAGAGGGGGAGGCCTATTGAAGGTTTGAGAGCAAGGAGGGGGAGGTCTCCCAACACACACACTCTTGAGCCACCCGTCCATCCCATCACCTCAAGTGGAGGGTCCAGAGAAGGAGGGTCGTGCAAGAAGGAGAAGGAGGAGTTGGGGGGCTTTGGTCCTGGGTAGAGTAAGGGAGGGCAGGTGGTGGGGGTTTTAGGTTTAGCCGGGGATGATCACATACGTGCACTGCCTCTCCTCGGAGCCGGTGGTCAGCTGCTGGCACAGGGCCTGCTATGAGGACCCCTCTGGCAAGAAGAGAACTCTGTGCTCCCTCCGCCCCGCCGCCGACAAGATGGGGAACAGCCTCCAGCAGCAGCAGCAGGCCTTCCCCAGCCCCAAGCCCGCCAGGCCGGAGGGCTGCCTCCGCAAGCGTCTGCTCTCCGTGTCAAAGGTCCATCAGAAACAGGACTCGCTCTGGACGCCCAAACCGCTGCTAGGACCCGTGGCTAACGGCTCGCCAGGGAAAACACAAACCTACCAGGACGGCAAAGGTACAGACTATAGACCCAAAAGGACAAATCGCTCTCAACTTTTTATAGCGCTTTAATGTTTTTTAGCTTCATAGTAACTTTGCGTTATCAACTCAGACATTTTCAGTTGATGTTCACTTTGATTAAGGAGCTTCTTGCTGCCAGCCGTAGAGCTGAACTCTGCAGGTAGCAGCCTCTGTTAGCCTCTTAGCACGACTTAGGAGAGACTTAACACGCCACCGCATTGCTGATTTGCCACAGAAGTCTTGTGTTATTTGTCCCGGCTGGGGAAACAGGCTCCCGATTCACAGTGACGCTTAGGTCACTTGAACTGTTTGGGGAAATGGTTACACGGTGCGTGTCACAGAACCAGGGAGTCACGACACATGTGGTGGAAGCTCTTCCCCAAGTCGGGGCTTTGTCTCATCTAATTAGGTGATTTCCATCCCAGTGTAACTGGGTGATCGGTGCCGTCTGTCAAAGTGTGATCTCCGTGTTTGTCGGCCGTCCCGTGCGGCGTGAATACAGATGGTGGCTGTGTGACCTCAGATCCCTTTGGCCTTTGGTGTATGACAGGGGATCTGCACGAAGAAGGGCTTTTACGATTACCGTCACTAACACACAAGCATGCAAGTTGTCAAACAGCACATTAACTATTAGAAGTCTTCATTTATCTGTTCACACACGTTATTTGCATGGATTGTCCAGGACCATGTGCTTGCCAGCATCCGGGCCGTGCCTTGCCCTCATTTGGGACAGACATAACTGAGGGCTCTCCAGTGGGAGGTCACCCCTGGGAACAAGGCATAATAGCTAGCAGCTGGAGGTGACGGGCCAGGCCTGCAGGGGAGTGTAAGAGCGCTGACAGTACGGGAGGTGACGGAGCCGACACTGCTGGGGTTACGGAGGTGACCCACTTTCACCTCCGCCACTACATAAAGGAGCCATCAGGGAGATATGAGAGAGGATAAGAGGGGGAGAAATGCCTTTGTCCCGTGTCCAGATATGTTTCTTTTTACAGTTTGTCATGCACATAGCATATCGCTTACTGTTTTAAAACATACAACAGGCCATCACGAGGATCTTTAAGCAGTTTATAGCTTCTTTTTTTCTCCATCCATCCACTTATCTTCTAACTCCCCTCCCTTTTAAACTCTCTCCGCATGCATGCATATCTGGAACCGAATCACTCGCCCCGTGTGCGTGCGCGTAGCTAAAAACAATATTTAACTGCCAGACGACTGCGGCCCGTCCTCACGCCTGCTTTGGCTAACGCGCCGTGACAGCTCAAGATGTCGCCGCCATTGGTACAGTATTGTCTGGGCTCTGTAGGTTGAATCGGCCTCCCAGTCTCTCTGTATTCACGCACCGCTGAACAGACGGACGACCCCTGTGCGCACAGACACGCTCAAATTGGAACTTGTATTTGCCCCCCGTGTCCCTGTTTCTATCTGTTTTTCCACGTTCTGCAATATATTTTAAATAGCAACAACAATCTTTCTTTAAACGTGATTCGGCTTCTCTTCTAGACATTTTTTAAAAATTGGTTTAGGTTGGTTCAGGAGCAGGTGTTTCCACCGGATCCCCCATAATCCCCTCGGCGGGGAAGGCAGGTTCACATATCGACCAATCGGTGGCAACGGCTCCCGAGGGAAGCGCACCTGAGGGAGGCCCAGGCTCATTGACTAACTAGATGAGGCTAAATGAAATGGATTGGCTGCATTTATGGGAGGAAGCCTTTCTGAAAATCAGCTGTGGTAATATCATTTGTGGGAATTGGGTTGGGGAGGAGGGGGTTGTCTTCCCTGCAGTCTTTCATTCACACCAATTTGACCACATTTCCCTTCTTGTCAGGGCAAATAAAACGTGCCGATCCTGCCTCTGCAACTACAGGGAGACGCTTTTCTCTTCTGTCTTCCAGCGAAAGTTGACAAACCAGGAGACAAAAGCAAAAGAGAGTTTAGGAGAGCCCCCCAGTTTATCATCTCTTCTTTAATCCTCCACGTTTCTCAAACCGGTTCCTTTACTCTAACCCGCTGCACAATCGTTAACCAGCCTCAACCGACAGTGAATAGACTTTAGGAGTGTGTTGCGAAACACACTTTAATACCCTCACAATGACACTCATTAGTTTTTCCTCTTTAGCTGAAGCACACACACACACACACACACACACACTCAAACCTAGATGAGCAAAGACAAGTACTCACTTCGCCTCAGTATGCATGACCCCCCCCCCTCCTTTCTATCCCTCCCTCCCTGGTAGCAGGTTGGAGGTGGCCGAACAATGGAGCAGAGAGCATGACACACTGAGCTTAATGAGATGAAGGAAAGAAGGGGATTTCTCACACACACACACACACTCTTTTGGGAATTGGGGGTTAGGGGTTGGTTCGGGTCATTCAACTGTAAAATGGGTTAAGGCTCTGCTTTTCTTCAAAGCAGCCGTGTCTGCCTCAATCTTTCTCCCTTTCCTTCACGTTCGCGGGTTAAAGGGGAACTACTGTTTCTTACAACCTGGACTTTATCTCTGACATGAAATACGATCGTTTACTCACCCATATAATGATTGTGTAATTTGTAGTTATTGGCGAGATATTTGTATCTGCGTATATCCATATAGTGGGAGTGAATGGGGCACCGAAACGCAGCCTCTAAGGTCGGCGATCGGCTTGTTTACCTGTAATTTGCTGCTGCTAGCAGTAGCAAATTACAGGTAAACAAGCACCCGAGACGCTCAGAGATGACATCATCCAAGTCAGAAGTTTGTAGGTGATGATGACAACATGTAACTCCGGACTCAACTGGGAATAGCACTACTGTGTTATAACAAAAATATTGGTGAAATGAACGTGAAATGAACCAGATAATGCGTTATTTAGAGGCTGTGTTTCGGTGCCCCATTCATTCCCACTATTTGGAGATATGCTGATCTAAATATCTTCCAACTGACTACAAATTACACAAAAGTTATATGGGTGAGTAAACGATCGTATTTTATGCCAGAAATAAGGTCCAGGTTGTAAAAAAACAGTAGTTCCCCTTTAAAGCATTTTTTGTGGACCAATATTTTAGAAATCCAAGTCCAAGTTCCTGAAATCAACAATCTGTTTGTGTCTGAGCGACTGCGTGTCGTCTCGTTGGTTTCAGTTTACCCTTTCTAAATATTTGCTACAGCTTATCTGCGTTTCTCCTGTGGACGTCCCCTGCAAACATTCATTTGGAGATAAAGGAGGTGAAGGGTAACCGGTGGGTGATAGCTAGCAGTGCATCTAATAGTCAGAGACCTCTCAGCCTGTTAAAGGCCTAATGGGTAATTGCTGGCTAGTGATTGGCCAACCAGGAGCTCCTCCATCATGTGTGACCGTGGCTAATGAAGTCATCACTGACAAATATTGGAAGGTAATCGAATTGGGTGGAGTTTAGTCTGCGTGTGTGCAGTGTCTCACTGTCCCATTAGCTGGTTTCTGCATCAGTTTGCACTTTTGTGCCGTAGCCGCTAAAACTACCACTACGCTCCAATTATCCTCCTTCCAGTCCGAGTGTGAAGCTTACACGCGTTTGGATTCTCCACAGGCGCAGTTTTGTCTTTAGCGGTAGATAATGTGCTCAGATTAATAGAGTGTGACTGGGCTCAGCTGGCTTTTCATTTGGGGGGGGGGGACTGGAGGCGACGGAGGAGGAGGTAGGAAGGAAGGACCAGGTGTAAAGAGAGCCCAACGACCCCATATGTGTACAACCGAGTTTTACTTAATGGCTCGATTATCACATCAGGACATAACAAGCAGATAATCAGTGGAATCCACAGAGACATCCATCGTCTCATTGATTTAATGTGTCACGGCAGAGACACAGAAGGAGCTCTGACGCTGAAGAAGATTGATCGGCTTTAATATCAACTACACTTTACATATACCAGGAATAAAACTTCTTTATTTATTTGATTCTTTAGTCTTTCTTCTCTCAATCAATTATCTTCCACTTACTGTGTCCGTGCTGCTCCATGTTGACATAGGGAGCCTCCTAGAGGTGACGTCAAGGTACTGCATGGTCCCATATGGCACCCTGGATGAACCTGCTCCTGTTGTGATTATACCTGCAGATATTTAGCGCTTTAGCATGTGTCTCCACTTTAAGCTGGCCACTTGCTACCAACTCTTTCTCGTGCTTCTCAGGTTTTTGCAGCGTGTATTTGCAAGGTCCTAGCCGACATTGCAGCGATTAGAGGTGTTTTGTTTCCCTCACACGTGTGCATGCTATCAACTGAAACACATCTGTTTGTGTGCACCCTGTAAAACTGCATCTCTTTATGCACATTAAGTTCAAATTCATCACAAAAAAACCCCAAAACAATTACCATAATGAATGCAGGAGTTTGTCTTTACGCTCCGATAACGGATCTTGGAAACAAACCCGATTTCAAGATCTTAATCCGGGCCAGTGTTTACTTCAGCGACAGCTTCTTTACGCCGCTCCACAGCGGCCTTGTTGTTAGTAATTGGACAAATCTAATTGAGCCGTAGTGCAGGATAAAGTGCGTTTAAGTACTCCGTGGCCGCGCCGACCTCAGTCACAGCCCATTTCTTTAATGAGCGCTGCTATTTAGAAGGAGCTTTTTTATCCCTCCACCTCATGCTGCTTCGAGTCTGGCCCTCTGAGGTTTCTGTCCCTGGTTGCCCTACTGACCGGTCTGTACCCTGTCTGCATGCACGGTTCTATTCCTGACGTCTTCTGCATGGTTCACAATACGTTCCTGTCATCCTAACAAGATATGTTTTGTTTATTTGGTCGCCAGTTACTTTGGCGACGCACGGCGAGCAGTCATTTTTTATATTTCAAAAAGATTCTTTTGGAATCATTACATTAATGAGTCACAAAATGTCACCCGCCCCAACTCCCCTCCTCACTGCTCCAGTGTGCTCCTTCCCGGCGCCAGTCTCCCTCTTCCTTGCCTGCCTTCACCTACAGCCTCAGACCTCATTTGTGTCTCAGTCAGCTGGAGGCTGCATTAAGCCTCGGAAAGCAAAGCCGAGCCTCTGAAAAGCTCATGTCCCCCCATAGAGACTGATTATAAAAGGAGAAAGAGGGGAGAGAAAGTGATTTTAAGAGCCTCTTTAAATCTGCCTTGTTAATGAGTTGTCCTCGCCATGGCAACATCTCTCTTTTTTATTTATTTTTTTTAGGGGGTTTCCACACCACATGCATAGACGGATTAGGGTTAGAAAGTAGAGAATGGGAAGCTCTAACTATTTTATGTGCATGTAAAACCACAGGGGGAACACTCCCTAATGACAGTGTTAATTTATTTATTTGTAGTTGTTTTTTTTTTTGTGGCAACTAAATTCCTAGATTGCTGTGAATCTTTATCAGGAGTTTTCTGTAGTTCCTCGCACTCACCACAAGGTGGCACACTAACACAGCAGAGGATGAAAGCACAGCGCCAAAGTTGCTCACCTGTGCATCGTCGGCGTAGAAAACGACACAAAAAAGCTAAATTAACATATTATGGTAATTACAACACAGAATTAGGATTGAATGAATTGCCTGTCAGGCGCTGCGCTCCCATTATTCTGCACCAAAAAGAGACACATGAGGCGTCACGACAGAGGAATTTAATTTGAAATAACGGCGGCCCTAAATTCTGGGATTATTTGATCAGGGAGTGAGGCTGGTTTTACTCTCGGGGCCCATTAAGAGGGCGCACTCGCCACTGAAGAGAGGCCTGCGCTCTCTATTAAAGCCTCCACGCTGCCGTCCATTATTGCTCATATGGGACAGAAGGGGGAGGTTTGGATTGATAGACGAGAGAGAGGGAAGGAGGGGTTAAGTGGATTTGGGGGTCATGCTTTTTTTTTTCCCCCTCCCCAGACGAGGTCTCTACATAGGATTAACAGTGGAGGAACCCAGGTTTATTACAAGCACACGTCTGTATAATTCATCTGATTAAGAAGTCCAATGAAATCGCCAATCTCAGTGTGTGTGTGTGTTTTACGGATGATACTGATCCACGTCATCCTCTGATCACTAAGCCCGTCCTGAGACATATTTAACCCTCTCTGCCTTCACCCTAGGATTACAAAGCACTCCCTCTAATACTAAGGTTAGACCACATAACTACAACATTTATGTAGAAGTACCTCCCTGCTACTTCAGCCCCAGTGTTGGTGAACTCCTGCCCAGCTGAAGTGTTGACCTGAAAACCCTCAGACTTGTAAAATATCACATGACGACGACGATGACGACAATGACGCGCCTTGTATCGGTCTCGTAAACTTTGGATCATAGTGCCCTGGTGATGATTCACTGTACAGATGACATTCTGACTTGTTACACACTTAAATGTACCAGTTATTGTGCATTCAATGACTCAAAAAGAGATGGAAAAAAGACATAGATGTGACGTAAGACGACATCCCCTGGACAATAGTTTGCTAACAGACCATGAAAGGTCATGGCTGTTACTGCTGAGATCATTTCTCTTTCTTCAACTTGTTAGTTGTGAAGGTTGCAATGGGAAAGTTAATTAGTTGGATTACATTACGTGTTGTGGGGATTTAGATGGGTTCAGCTGAGAATTTACTAATTTCAAATCAAACTGTGTGTTTGACCCCTTAATGTTTGGTTTAGGGCCCGTGTGAACTAGGGATGCACCGAAAAATTTTGGCCAGAAAAACAAAAAATGCACTTTTGGGCCATTTTCGGCCGAAAATTTGGATGTTGTGATGATGCAAGCAACAACCGCAGCAATTTGCGGCCGAAAATGGCCCAAAAGTGCATTTTTGTTTTTTTCTGACAAAAATTTTCAGTGCGGCGGCACAGTGGAGAGGTGGTTAGCACTGATGCCTCACAGCAAGAAGGTCACCGGTTCGAATCCATGGGCCAGCTGGCCTTTCTGTGTGGAGTTTGCATGTTCTCCCTGTGTCTGCGTGGGTTCTCTCCGGGTACTCCGGCTTCCTCCCACCATCTAAAGACATGCTCATTAGGTTAATTGGTGATTCTGAATTGCCCGTAGGTGTGAATGTGAGTGTGAATGATTGTCTGTCTCTGTGTGTGGCCCTGCGATGGACTGGCGACCTGTCCAGGGTGTACCCCTGCCTCTCGCCCGATGACAGCTGGGATAGGCTCCAGCAGACCCCCGTGACCCTTAACAGGACTAAACGGGTTTAGAAGATGGATGGATGGATGGAAGAAAAAAAGAATTCGTGACCCCCCTGCAGAACCTCCCCGGCCCTCCTAGGGGTTGCGGACCCCCTGTTGAAGACCTCTGTCCTAGATCATTACCATGGTTATTAGAAAATGTCAACGGTGCCATTGTCCCATGTTAAATTGCACAGCAGTGTTTCTCTCACACACACGTATGCACGGATCGACCTCCTTCCTGTATTTACTGACCCATATTGATTTGCAGACACTCATTTTAGCTTGCCAAGTGTGAATTGCCAAGTTTCATAAACTTATCAGCTCATCCACATCAAAGTATGCAGACTGCAGGTGTGTCTCGGTTTCATGACTCACAGCAATCTAGAGTCCCGACGGATTGCATCGATGTCACTAGCCCTGATGAGCCAAGAGTCGAGTGCAGTCATGCGTGTTGTAAATATATTGGTTAACACAACAGCAACAATCGATGCCTGTCACCAGAACTCGCATCCGGCTCCAAATCTAAACCCCGTGTTACGCCACTGCCCCGAGGTTGATTGTCTTGCCCGCTTCCTTAGTTTGTGGTCACAGGTCAATTGGTTGCGTCGTGATAGTCGATTGGATAATATAAACAAAATGCAATGTGGGAAATGGGTCAAACTGTATAGCGTCAATTGTGAACTGTAGATAAACACATACACTGTATCCGATATGACTTTAACCCACTTCCCATTGGTGCCGTCCTTGCATCCCCTGATATACACACATACACATTCGGCTTTCCTCTCTGTGATACAGGGCTAGCCCCCAGGTGGCTTGTTGCTTTGTGCCCTTGAGCTACTGGAGGCACTTAACCTAAATTAGCTCAGTCTGTCTCTGAGCCTCCGTGGCGAAATCAGACAAGACCCTCGCGTCAGCAGCATGAGCTCAGCGTGGGGGTCATGGCAACAGCAGAGGCGACATGTTACTGGATACTGGAAGATCGCGTGTACAGCTGTGAAATCAAAAGACCAAAAAAAAATAAAAAATGATCACAGGCTTTGGTTTCGAGGCGGTAAATCACGTACGGCGTAATATTAATGGCTCATTTCGTTAAAGCCAATAATATTCCATCTTTTTGACGTCTGGTGTTATCACATCCCACTTTTTATTTAACTAAGTTGTCAAGTTAAAAGCCCAGTACTGTAAAAACACACATGCAAAACACAGTGGACCGCTACAGGCGCTCCACTCTGTGTTGCATCTGTGCGTTCAATGTCAGGTTTATGGTGTTGTGTGTGTGTGTGTGTGAAGTTAATTATAAAATTGGATTAATGATTGCGTACTCACACAGACACACACACATAGGCCCGTAGGAGAGAGGAGCAGACAGGCCTGGTGTTGATATTTAGGTCAGGAAACCAGTGTGGCGGTGAACATATTGTCCTGTGTGTATGCATCCCTGTGTGTGTGTGTGCATGAGCATGCATTGAGACGTGTGTGGTTACATGGTTGCATGCATATATTCTTCAGGCACATGCACATCTATTGTCTTATAACCTACATGTGCACGATCGTGTCCTTGAGGGTCAAATCCAGAAAGAAACGACTAAACAATAATGAAAATACTGAAGAAACTGCTGTAGGGATGCGTTCACACATTCGTAAGGATACTCATGCGTCCAAACCATGGCCACGGAGACTTAACAGCGTGCGTTGTACCCACACATACACAAACACACTTAGGCTTTGTGGTTATTGATGTGGCAGGTCCTCTGAGGATCCACTGGAGAGTGAGAAGGACCTAGAGTCAAAATGATGGAGACGGCTTGGCTGCATGGTAATGGATCTTAATGTAATCCGCGAGCTGCCAGAGGTCGGTCTTTATGTTACGCTACCAGCGGCTGGACAAAGGCTTCCATTGGGAAATTATTTTTTTAGTAGCATGTCAGACATGTTTTACACCTGCCTGGTCAGTATTTTGAGAAGAGACGTTGCAGGTAAATAATTGAATGGCTAGAAAAGTGCTGAACTGAGAGTTTTGCGACTCCCAGGCCGATGTCAAGAGTTGGACGTGCTCTGAAGGCGGCCACATCTGTTCACCCCCGTGGGACCAGACAAATAAATACAAAGCTGGTGTGTCACATGTGAAAACAGTGAAGTCAGATAGTTTGGAACGAAGGAGCTGTGTGAGGCTGTATTTCAGCAGCAGTGTTGGTTCTTACAGGGGAAGCGCCAAGAAATGCAGTTCCTCAAATGACCACTTGAGGGTGTCCCCATTGACCTCCATGTTAACTTTACCGTAGACATAAACATGTTTATGGTCTGACAGGGTCATAAAAACCTCTCATAATCCATTTTTACCTATCAGTTTAATTTCTTTTTAATGATAATAATGACATGTTCAATAGCATTTAATTTTCATTCATTTTTAATTAACATTCAGTAGCGGTGGAAACAAAGATTCGGCTCATATAACCGACTCAAGAATCATGAATCTAGACGTCTGTTTAACCGGCTCAGTTGAGTCCTACCACATTTGATTGTTAAATAATCAATAAACGGCACCATTCAAACATCTTATATCTCACTCGGCAGAGAAACAAAACGTACTACCCAACTTGACCACTAGCAAACTAAAGCACTCAGACACTCACTCACTTACGCACAATACGCAGAGAAATGAAACTTAATCGACTCATAACCGCTGCTCGTCGATCCCTGCTTAACCGAGAGTCAGCAGCCACTCACTCGGCTGGCAGAGAAACGAAACTTAACCGACTCTTAACCGACTCTCGCAGTACTAATCAAGAGAGACAAGAGCCAATTAATATGCTCACTCGCCACCAAGTGGTCTGGGTGTGAATTGCAGTCTGTCAAAATGACAGATTGCCTTCAGATTGTTCCGTCATTGACCATTTTCGGTTAACGCGACCCCTGGTGTACACTATATCATGATCCAAAGTTATGCATAAATAAGGGTGTGGTAGCTTTGAGCTACAGGTGTTTGGTTTCACATTTTTGAATTTGCTGGGAGTTGGGAGGAGTCAGGTATAGACAAGGTGGGAACGCCCGTTGTCACAGTTGTTAATCTTCAGAAACACTTTTTTTGGAATCCTATGGGCGATGTCACGGAGCGTTAGTCTATCTTTATATACAGTCAATGTGTACAACCAACGTTGCTATTCATAATTCATGAGGTTAGAGTGGCTAAAAATTAACCCTCCAGTTCCAAACAGGCCTGTTTCAGTTTGATCTTATTGTCCTGATCACTTCAGGGGGGGTTGACAGACCAGTGGGGTTAGATCGCATTAGACTTAAAACTCCGTTGCCAGGGAGGAAACGGACGTTTAGCTACAAATCCGCTCTGACGGGAGCCGTAAAACATCTCAAGTTAGCAACAAAGCTGCCACCTTCTCTAAACGCCCCAGAAGCTCAAGTGAACAAATCAACCTGCTCGTAAACAAATAGTCCCAGCTCAACAGGCGTCCACCTTCTAGGAGTGACCCGCCGTTATTGTGCTGCAGCTTACATCGGGCCATAAACGCTTTTTTGTTCGGCGAATGTAAAGGAAGGGCAGATTTAACAGTTACGCTCCTCCTCCCTCGTGTTTTGGGCTTTTCCAGCTTTAAGCCGATCTCTTTTTGGCTTCTCGTCTTGCTAACTTTCTAAATGTTTCAGAAGAGACTGCAGTGCACTTTTTTGTCCACATCCTCGTAGCACATGCGTGCGTCTATCATCTACATGTCCTGTCCGACTTAATTTCTCTTTCATCCTGAATGTAAAAGCAGTGAGAGCACGGGTTGGACGCAGAGAGAGTGAAAATCAGGCATGACCGCCAGGCCAGCCGGGCCTCCTCTGTTTTTATTTGCGTGTCTCTTAAGCCTTACGTGGATGTTTTGCATTCACACTCCATCCAGCTCCTCTCTCTGCTCCTCCACCCCTGACTGTCCTCTCTTGTGTCCCTTTATCTCCTCTTTCCTTTTGTCCCTCTAAAAGCCGGCTTTCCTATCCCGCCTAACATCGCCACTCTGCAAAATGACTCCGCCACATCAAAGAGTTTGTTCGTTTTGTGGATTGCAACTTTGCCTCCCATCCCGCTCTCTTTCTTCTTTATTTTTTGAAAGACTTTTTTTTTGCCTTTGATGCCATCTCCATTTTTTCTCCCCCCATCGTTAGTATCGCGCTGCCCTTTGTCAAAGGCATCTCTCTGACTTGCACATCAAGCTGCGTTAGAACAGAAAACACAAATATATCACCACATCAAGGCTGGTGCTATATGCTCACATGTACGCTTGTGTGGCGCAAAACGAACACAAAGAACTGGGGTCTGATTGTGTTTGGGATGATGTGTGTGGAGGCTCAGTAGTTTGCAGGGCGTCCCTCGGACTTGGAGGTTTTTCTCATGGATCACAAAGGAGGAGCGGCCTATAGAGGGAGGCCCCCACCCCTTCAGCCTTTCAGTCGGAAGAATAATCCGGCGTGCACACAACTCTAACTTGATTTTTACATTTAGAAAAAGGCTGGTGAAGCTTTCTTTTTTTTGGTGTAAAATGTCCACACGGACAAGTAATCCCGACCAAACACACACACACACATCGCTAAATTCTAACTTGTTTTAAAGGCGGCACGTTCAGGATGTAATTATGCAAATGCACAGCCCGTTGAACACCACCAACGTTTGACTTTCTCTCGGTGAATAATGAGAGGTTTGGAGTCCGCAAACTGGGTTGTAGAGGGGCTGGTCTTTAGATGGCCGTTCGCGGAGAGATTGCATTAATTAATGCATACGGGGCATGTGTCTATATATATGTGTGTGAGTGTGACGGCATCCCAGCTGCTTCAATGGAGCAGGTCAGACGGAAAGAACCGCGAGAGGGGTGGAGGAGGGTAGGATAGGGTTAGGGTTAGGACCGGAGTTACCCAGTAACCTCTGTCTGAAGCTCAAGAAAATATAAAAGAAAGCGAGAAGAGAGACGGAGACGGACAGGAGGACTTAGAGGGAGACTTTGGTGTGTCACAGGAAGGTCATTCAGCGAGTGAGGGAGTTTATTTGTGTGTGTGATGCGCGGGAACTTTACCCCATGGTAAAATCATTAGCGGCAGAAAAACAGTTATCACAGCGTGTTTACTCAGCCTAGCCTCTCTGTCACCTTGGCTTCTGGCCGAGAGCTGGTGTTTATTCAGGAGAGAGTTTAAAGTTTAACTTTTGCTCAACTGCCCTATTTCTGTGAGAGGCGTCTGTACAGCCAGTCTGAGCTATTCTACTGGTTGGGTTTACATTTTGAACCCCTCAGCGTCCGTACGTACCTCACGTCCGCCTCCCTCTCTGCTCATAGATTATTCATATCTTGCTCTATATCTCACAGGACACCAAAGCGATCGGATTCCCATTGACCCCCCTGATGTTACGCTTTCATTCACAGCGACGTAGCGATGAAAGGAGGGGGAAGGGATGAGAGAGCCAGCGTGTTGCTCTACATGCTATAAATTATGGAGTTTCATTCACAGAAAAGAGCAGAAGAAGGTTGAAATACGTCGAAGCGCTCATTTTCCAGGCTTTTGGTTCATTTCCTGTTTGAGCCGTAAAGATTTCAGCTGTCTAGTTTACGCTTTTACGCTTTATTAGTCAGATATTGTGTGAATATGAAACATTTCTGCTGTTATGCTGAGTTCTGACTATAGAAGTAGACTACAGAATTGAAGCCTTCCAACAATCACTGGAGAAATCTTGTCTGGATCTCACTTGAAACTGAGGTTCGGCCCAGATTATTTTATAATTTATAATTTGCTTACAGATCTGCTGTTAAACATTATGTAAATCCAGACATGACACTTTTTACTAAAACCAATAAGAGAAACCAGTTTGTAACAACTGATCAGGCACATATCTTTTTTTATATGTTTTGCGTGTGAAAGTTTGAGTATAAAGCAGAGGTTGCGCTAGACTTTTTCGTTGTCTCATATAACCGGCCATCAAAGACGACTCATGAATCATGAATCTAGAGTCTATTTAACCGGCTCAGTTGAGTCCTAACACGTTTGATTGATATATAATCAATAAACGGCACCGTTCAAACATCTTACATCTCACTCGGCAGAGAATCAAAACGCACCACCCGACTTGACCACTAGCCACACTTGACCACACTTGACTACTAGTCAACAGAGAGAAGAGTCAGTTAATATGCTCACTCGCCACCAAGTGGTCTGGGTGTGAATTGCAATCTGTCAAAATGAGTCAACGCTTTAAAAAAAACGGTCAATGACAGAAAATATTCGGTGAACGCGACCCCTGGTGTAGAGTGTGTGATGCAACTTGTCTTTAAAATTGGGTGGGATTGTAACGTTCCTGTAGTCTGAGCTCACCTTTAAGGTTCATTTAAAGTACTGCAGGACATAGGTGCGTAGGTTAGCACGCAAGCCATTTATACTTGTGCGCTCATCAGTCTGGCTCGCTCTGTAAAAACGCCACCCAGATGTTACTCGGCGCTGTGTCTTTTTTTTTTAACCAGTCGGGTTAATTTTTGTTCCTACTTCCTGCTTCACTTTCAACAATGGCGACTGAAACTTTCGCCGAAATTTCACCGAAGACGAGTCGTACAAACGTTTGTGTCTCCGAACCTCCTCGGTTAACCTTTCCACGATGTGTTCCATCTTTATTGATCCAAAACAACCAATTTGAGATGGAGGAGCGGCCGGAAATACTAAAGCGGAAACATGCTGCTACCGAGCGGACCAATCACAGCACGTCACCGTCGCTATGGCGTCAAATTGAAGTGTAAACCGCCTATAACACTAACAACAGCCACATTTTTCGAGTGATTTGGGAGTTATTTCCAATTATGAATTGGAAAAACAAATGATCCGTTTATGCACTGCTCATAAACAGAAGGAATCAGGGTTGTGTGCCTTGGGGAGCACCTTTTGTTCACCTTTTCCAAGTTCATGGGTTCAAACCTTGAACCCCGTCTCTGTTTGAATCCATTCACATCCTCTTTGTGTACTCTCATGTGTGAAAGAAATTCTGTTTACCTCCTTATCACTGCCTCACGGGTTTTCTACCTAGAGACAGGAAGATGTCAGAGCCTGAACAAGAGAGAATAAGAAAAGAAAGAGAGGGGCGGGCGGGGGGAGAGAGGGGAGCGTAAAATCAATAAAGCCTTCGTTACATTAGCAGACATGAAAGTGCTCGAGTTTAAAAGAAAATGGAGAAAGGGAGGGAGGAGAAAATTGGGGATTGGGACAGACAGGAAGGAAAGAGGAGTTTGACATTAACAGATCAGGTGGAGTTGAAGGGTTTTAGAGGGTGAGCTTAGCTCTGTGTTCATAAGTCCAATTAGAAAAATAAAAGCTGAGAGCTGCCGGCTGAGGGAGTGTGTGTCTCTAGGTTTGTGACATTGGACAAGAAAGGGAAGGTGTTTGAGCAATGATAGAGGTGGATCTGAAAGGTTAAAATCTGCATCCCGGTCTAAAACATTAATTAAAAGTTGGATGCGACTGTGCAGCTGCCTCTGCAGTCAGGTTAAATAAAAAAATGGAGCATGAAAAGGAGACAAAGAAAGCAGGAGTGAAGCGACAGGAGCAAGAGCAGGAGTCCCTCATTAATCTCCCTCCGTTCGCTCCGCCACATTTGTCATTGAGTCTTAATTACGACGTCGACTTCCCGGGTTCCTTCTCCTTTTTCCTTTTCCCCTTATCACCACGTTACGACATGCTGCTGCTGCTGCTGGTTGAATTGCAAGAAGAGATCATCGATGTCTTTGCCAGAGGGATGAACACGCTAATGAACATTTCATTAGGTTGAGAGTGTCATCAACGGAATAATAAGGAAGCTAATAGCGATTATATTAAAAGCACTGTCCCTTTTTTTTGTCTTCTTCTAGGATAATAAATTGAAAATCTTTTGGTTTTTAATGAGAATAACCAAACAAATAACTAATTACCTGTAAATCTTGCTAATAAAAATCATATTTTAATAATATTATACTAGGATGTTTGCTAAGGATTACAATTTAGGATTATTTTAGGTAGTCTGTGGCTACTATCAGTGAGATTGCCCTTTAATCTCTTATATTTGCTTTTCTAAATAGGCTTTTTTCTTGAGTCAGTACGCTTCCTTCGTGTGCTGCTTGGAGTTTGAACAGATGAAAGATTGATATTGTTTGGTCTGAGTGGAAGTGGGGTCGTGGTGGTGGTGGTGGTGGGGAGGTGAGGAAGAGCGGAAGGACATTTGACTGAATGGATAGCCCCTAATCCAGGAGGTGGCCTAGATTTGAAGCCCTCCTTCTGCGGATAGAGATGTCGACCTGTCTGTCTATACTCTGTATGTGTGTGCGTGTTGACACTGTCCTGAGAACAATAGGCTCTTTAACGAGGGATGCTGCTCGGGCTCGCGTCTGCATAAATTATATTAATACTGTACGCGTGCCAAGCGGTGTGAATTATAAGCCCGACCGACGGGGGGAAGGTTTCCCTAATCTCAATCATACATCTTTATATTGATGATTTCTTCTACGTTAAAACTCATTTTAAAACACACATAAGTCGTAGTTTAGTTTCGTGCCTGTCTAATATCAGATAATAATATAAGTGCCTGATTATTTTGGCGCAAGTTTAAAGTTTGTCTGACACTGGGGGTTGTCTAATGTTTGAGGTTAGATAGATCTAAAGACAGTCCTTTGAAATTACAACACATATCTGCCTGGTTACGCCGGCTTTACATGAGATATGTTTCCACAGCCTGATCTAAAAACAGGTCGAACTCACGCTGAACTCTCCGCAGACACTTTAATCTGCGTTCAGAGTTTAAAGATTCAAGGGCGAGAGCATCCGGCGCTTCGCGGCAGCGTGCAGCCGACAGCCCTGAAACAATAAATGTTGCTAAACATGAATAAATATCCCCGAAGACAAACTCAAACCGTAGAGACAGCACTTCAAAAGGTAGCCTAAAAGGAGGAGGGCGCCGGTGAGAGGAGGGGGAAACCTTTTTACCCACAAATTCAAGGATCATTTGCAGACCCATTCAAGCTCTTGTTGCATCCCCCTCCCTATCTCCCTCCCACCCACACATACAGACACTCCCTCCCTCCCTCCCTTGTCCACTCTTCAACCATTTGGGTTGAAATGAAATACGTTCACAAAAAGGAGGGGCTCTGTGTGTGTGTGATTTTGAATGGGTGGCTGCAGGAGAGTGTGTGTGTGTGTGTGTGTGTGCGCGATAGATTGTGAGCGGACCGGACAATGGGAGGATTGTATGCGGGGTTTGTATTTATGCGGCACAGATTCGGTGGCCATGTGTGCGCACACGCGGCGATCACGCAGAGGAAGGCGGCTAAACACAAAATGTACAAAATTATTAGTGTGTTAATGACGTTCCCTGTTTTGCACTTTGCACGCAGGTAGAAGCTGCGCCCTGTTCTTCCAAGGATGTGCAAGGTGCTTCTGCAGGGGTGGCTCACAGTTTAATTAGATGCATAAATATTCCCCTGATGAGTCTGTCGTAGCAGCGGAGGAGAGGAGGCACTGATTTCTTTTTCTTTTTTAGAGCTGGGTAGAAAGTACAGAAGGTATAAAAGAAAGAAAGAAGAGAGCAGAGTGGATGTAAATGAGTAGCGATGCTCGCAGCAGAATACTCTACTTGTTTGCTTTAATAAAATAAAATAAAAAGATGAACTATATTCTGATTAAAGTAGAGGGAGTGTAGGGAGATGAAGACGGACGACGCGAGAGAATGACTGATGATGAGAAATAAAGGGAAAGGCAGCCAGAACTCCTTGGTAACCAAAGCACAGAGGAGCAGAGGGGCCGGTCCTACACCCCTCCTGCTGGGTGTGTGTATGTGTGTGTGTGTCTCCCGAGGACAGGACTGCCTGAGGGGGGAGTGGTGGACCGTGTGTGTGTGTTTAGAGAGAGAGAGAGAGAGAGAGAGAGAGAGGGGCAGAGACTTATTGTCAGCGTAGTAGACACTCGTACACTCCCCAGCCGAGTCGCCGTGTAGTGAGAATGTGAGCGGAGGAGCTCCAGCAACGCCTTCGTCCCGTCTCCTCTCTGGATTTTTTAATTTTTATTTTCTTTTGCCTCACTGGCTACACTGAACCGGAATAATGGTCTTTATCGGGACCTCGTTAAAATCTGTAATCAAGTACTTCAAAAGGAAGGGTGAGATGTTTTCTTTCTTGTTTTCACAGCTGCGTCTTTTAAGTAGTTTGGTCCATTTTCTTTTTATCACGACAACAGAAAGCCGTGCATTTACTGGTTTGCATTACTATGTCCTACAGCTTCACGTTCATTTAAACCACGGGCGTCAAACTCATTTTAGTTTAGAGGGCCACATACAGTCCCAATTTGATCTGAAGTGGGCCGGTCCCGTTAGCCTATAAGTAACGACAGCTCCTGATTTTTTCCATTTGTTTTAGTGCAAAAAAAGAAAATCAGGAGAATGTTTACAGTTGATAAGCTAGCCTTTAAAAAAGGAAATATCTTAAGTAAAATAAGTGCAGTTTGGACACTTTGCTGTCTGTTGATGTCTGGGCTGTGTCCTGTCCACTTCTCTTACTAAAAACAGTGGACAACGTAGGGCTAACGGTCATTTTCATTTAAAAAGAACTGCAGTTTTCTATGTAATTTTTGTACTTTTTGCAAATTCACACTGTGGGCCAGATTAGACCCTGTGGCGGGCCGCTTTTGGCCAGCGGGCCGTATGTTTGACACCTGTGATTTAAACTAACCCAAATGTCACTTTTAGTCGCTTTGTCGAGACTTTTCCGGATCTAAAAGTCTTCACACACACAGCAGCCTCAGTCATTCTTATATAAAACTGGACGACAGCTAACGCTTCTGCTTTGCCCGGGCCTCTGTTGCACCCTGTTACCAGGTAACCACCGGGCCAGGACTCCACAACTATTAGCACTAAATGACCCCGGCGAGCGTATATAAAAGTGACAGCTGGAGCAACTTCAAGTCAACTCGATTAGAAATCCTTCCTCCTCCTTCTTCTTGGAGCAACTTGTATTTTCATATCAAAGCCGTCATCAGGTGTTTGTGCCGTGTGCGTACAGCGGATTATGGCTGAGGCGATTAGCCGATACTGCGAGGCTATTATTTTATTAATTATAAGCCAGTGAAGACGTAGCAAAGACCTGGTTGATGCAGGGCAAGCCGCTTGTGGAGACTCCAGTCTGTGGTTTATTTATAGCCTCTGTGTGCTTAAGTGAAGGCGGAGGTGATAGCGTTAATGATTACTTCAGCGTTTCTGTACTTGTCGCCTTTCCCCCGTGAGCACCTTGGCCTTTAACTGCAGTCTAGCACCTTTTTTGTTTTTTTTATACTTGTGGTCAGTGTGACCTGGCAACTAAAAGGCTCTTGATGAAATTAAATTTAAGAAACGTGCAGGAGAAAGACAGGGTCAAAGGTTAAAAAATAATCCATCAGTGGGATTAGCACCTGACATTTGACTACTGAATATATGCCACTTTCCATATCAGGATTAACATGGCTGTCGTCAATACAGTTATTGATCACAGTGTCTAATACCACAGCTCTGCCGTGTGTGTGTGTGTGTGTGCACTGATCGCTGTAATGCTGCCTCTGCATTTCCAGCCCTGATGCTCCTTGTGGCCTCGTTCAAAGTTCTCAGGAGCGTGTTTTTCTTTCTCTCGTCTCAGTTTGTTAAAGAGCGAAGGGAGAGCTGGGACGTCAGTGGACAGGGGGGGGATTAGTGGACTTCTGAAAGACTTCTTTCGCGCCAGAGTCCAGTGTGTGTGTGTGTGTGTGTGTGTGTTGAGGAGCTAGGGGGGTATTGTGGCCCTGAAAGGCCTGATGTGGAGACTGATGCAGAGGGACAATACATGCTTTGTGTCCTTTACTCCCAATGTCCTTGGTCTGCCTATAGCCTCGCTGAGGTCTATTCAAACCCCTCGGTTAGAAAGGAGGCTTGTGTGTGTGTAGGGGGGAGGGGGTGAGGTGGTTACCTGTGCTGAGTGTGTGTGGGAGAGTAAGGAAATTTAAAAATGGCGTATGTAAATTTTTATCTTTGAGCCAGACGAGCTGGTTCAAGGATCGTCTCTTGTTGCGAGCGGCTGGCACACACCGCCTCGGTTGGTGTAACCTTCACATTTAAAACTACACTCTGGCACTGATTGATCGGCGTGCGAGCAGGTCCGTGTTTTGCCTCGTGATGTGTTTGATTGAAAACTCAGACCAGTGCATGCACGCTGCAAGCAGCATGACAACACGGCCGGTAGATAATATACAGTGACCGCCAGTTTGCATACCCTCCTCCACCCATGTGATTGTTACAGCATGAGAGAGCAGACCTGTTGGAGCAAGGCCTGCAGTGTTTGCATGGTACTTGTACTCCAACATGGCTTAGCGTGCAACAAATGTGCAGGTTTGAACCCTTCCCAGGTGTCCCAGGTCGCAGATTTCTGCAGAATTCAACGTTTTCTGCTCTTATTTCAGTTGTATAGCTACTTTTAACCCACTTTACTGGTGGCAAACACACACAGAGTTGCTTTTGGAGCGGCCACAGTCGAGACATTAACGTCTTATCTTGTATATCAAAGCAGTTACTTTGTCTCACACTTTCTTTAACGACCCATTTGCAGCCGTAGGGCCGCTGCCCTAACTCGTTACCTTCGGGGGCTTGCCTGTCCTTCCCCCGACAACACACGCTCACCGTGCCTCATTTGCACCTGTGAAAAACCCTCAAACAAAAAACTCTCCACACTCCTCGCAGCACATTGCCTCGATCCGTCCCCCTTTGCTCCTGGTTTGCCCAGACTTCAGCCTGGACTCTCAGTCAGATGGACATGTTGTGGTGGTGAGGAGAGGGACGAGCAGACAGTGGTCTATATTTGTTTTTGACTGCTTAAATGGAAATAGTTCTGCACCCACGTTCTCCAACTTTGGCCTGGATACGCTCACTCGGTAAGCTTAACTAATACGTAGAGTTTATTACGTTTATAAAACGGTGACTTGTCGTGGCTGCATGGAATCTAGTTCCTGTGACTGAAAGATCTTTCGTTGATCATTTCTGACCAAGAGGAGGACTTAATGCAATGAAAAGATGAGAAGAATAAGGATAAAAAGAGCTGTTTTCTTTGTCCTTCATTCATTCTTGACCTGTTGAATGTGTCTTGCAGCCTAACCAAACAGTATGTTGCGTTTCCGTTCATGATTTTGGGTGAAATTTAAAAGCTCAATGCAGATAGGAAGCTTTTAATGTCACTTTATTGTCCTCTGGAAGGACTTTCCTTGCGTTCCTTGCCGTTCAGTGTTTCCCTCCAACTTGTTCCTCTAAGTTTATCCCTCCCCCTCTGACTTGTGTGGCCTACTGACTGTGCGATGTCTCAGATAAGTGTCATGTTGATGGCGTGGAGAGTCGCGCCTCCGTACAAAACACCTCAATCTCCTTCCCCTTCCTTTTCGTTTGCAAATACAAACAAACTTTTTTTGGAGGACATTCCTTAAAATGTATTTTGGACGATTTCCCTAGAGGTTTTATTGTAGAATTGGTGGAGAGATGCAAAAAATTCAGAAAACTCCTCTTTTTGAATGTGCCATGAAATATTTCTACTGTGTTTAGAAACATTTGGTTTTCTTTGGGAAAGATAGATATAAACCAAATATAACTGTCTTACATTTTTTCCCCCGTCCATTTCTTTGCTTTAAGGCCATACCCCTGTTTGTTGTCGTGTTCATCTCAAACTAAATTCCTTAATCAATCCGTTCTGTGTCTCTGCAGCGGTGTCTAACCTGGATGAGGAGAGCAAGTGGACGGTCCACTACACAGCTCCGTGGCATCAGCAGGAGAACGTCTTCCTGCCCGGCAGCAGGCCGCCCTGCGTGGAAGACCTCCACCGCCAGGCCAAAGTCAACCTCAAGACCGCCCTGCGAGGTAAAGATCCTTATATGATTGGGAGCATTTTTACAAAATCTGGATGCATTTAGCTGCATGGTTGCATGTTCTCATGGGCAACCATGCTGCCACTAGCCATCGGTGTACTTTCACTATTTCATAGGACATTTGTTGTGTAGTTTCTTAAAGGGGAACTACTGTTTTTTACAACTTAGACCTTATTTCTAACATAAAATACCATCGTTTACTCACCAATATCACTTTTGTTTCATTTGCACTCGTTCTGGAGATAATTAGATCAGCGCATATCCATGTACCTGTAATTTGCTGCAGCTATGGTTCATCCACAACCTCAGAATCGGCAATATATTCAGCGATGTTGCAAAAAACTATCAGTAGCAAATTACAGGTAAACAAGCCGACTGTCACCGGTGTGTGCAGCGCTCCGAGATGATATCATCCAGGGTGGACTGCGGACTCAACAGGGAATAGCACTAGTGTATCATAACAAAATATTGGTGAAATGAACGAGTTTCATGGCAGATAATGCGTTATTTAGAGGCTGCGTCTCGGTGCCCCATTCACTCCCACTATATGGATATACGAAGATCTAAATATATCCTGAACGAGTGCAAATGAAACAAAAGTTATATGGTTGAGTAAACAATTGTATTTTATGCTAGAAACAAGACCCAGGTTGTAAAAACAGTAGTTCCCCTTTAAATAATCTGCAAATAGAACATGTAGTTTGGCTCAATTCACTAATTCTCAGATATGCTGGATTAGTCCAGTGCCAGTATGTACAGTATGTCATCAATTCCTGTTTTTTCAAATCCCAAAGAAATCAAACAACACCGAACTTTATTTAATATGTTCAGCTGACTACAGTATTCTTTACACACAGCTAGATATCATCTCATCTCAGTTGTCATTACAAGCTGGTGACATCAAGCTGAAGGACACAGAACAGAAGTGTTTGTCTACAACACAATAAAACTGTCCAAACTTGTAAACTCGTGTTTAGCCAACAACACATCAGTGTGAGATCCTCTTTTTTTTCTCTTTTTTTTCATGTTTGTCCAGCGCAGTTATAGTCAAACCTTGTTGTCGAACAAACAGGGAGTGAAGTCACGGCAGAGCGACGACTTTTTAAAACGACCCAGAGCAGGAAGTTTGCAATGGCAGTAAATGCTGATGCAAGAAAAGTTGTGCTGGGAAAGTTGTGCTTTCCACCCTTTTCTCAAACAACAGTTTCAGGGGCGGGTATGAGAACGCCCGCAGGTGTGTGTTTGGACATCTAGGTGTATATGTGTGTGTATACAGTAAGAGTGTGTGTTACAGTAAATGCCTGTTGTTTACATGCTAGGCTAGGCCTTGTGTACCGGCAGATAAAGGGAGAAAGAGAGTTAAACGGGGAGGAAGCGGTGGTAATCTGATGCTTACTGTTAGTGAGTCACCTGCTCTAATACACACACACACCCATACACACAAACACACACACACACACTGTTGGTTTTTGTTATCTTTCCCCATTGTTTGACCTCTGCACCGTTGCTGTTGCCTATTACTTCCTGCAGCATTGATGTTGCTAGGTACGCAAACAACACCTGGGAGGTGGGATTAATTCAGCCCACCCCCTTCATCCTGTCACCTTGTAATCCCCACCCAGCCCCAGGGGTCCTAACTGAAACACAACAGGTGTCCAGTGAGACACCTGTCCGGTCCACTTGAGCCTCGGTGATGAGTGATTCACAACTAGCTCAGACATACAGTTAATAATTTGCTTGTAGTTATCGCCTATGATTAATGCGATGACAAATTAATAGATGAGAATGGGCTGCAGGCGTGTATTGTTGTCTTGAACCAGTCAGTCTGTGTGTACAAAATGGATCATTCACAGTGTTGCTCACCTGCATTTCATGTGTTAGTTCAATCTGTGGATGCAGAATTGAGCTGTATGCTAACCCTAACGGCAATTTAAAAGGACTCCGATCGGGATCTGTCCCAAAAATGCACCGAAATGAAAATTCTTGGCCGAAACAGAAAGTGAAGCCATCCTGTTTCGGCCGTGTTGTTTCGGTGATAAAAGTCTTTCGGCTGAAAACCGGAAATGTGGCCATCCTGTTTTGGCCGTGTTGTTTCAGTGATAAAAGTCTTTCGGCCAAAAAAACGAAAATGAAGCCATCCTTTTTCGGTGATAAAAGTCTTTCGACTGAAAACCGAAAATGAAGCCATCCTGTTTCGGACGTTTTGTTTCGGTGATAAAAGTCTTTCGGCCGAAAACCGAAAATGAGGCCATCCTGTTTCGGCCGTGTTGTTTCGGTGATAAAAGTCTTTCAGCCAAAAACCGAAAATGCACTTTTGGGCCATTTTCAGTGGCCGAATATTCGGGGCATCCCTACTTAAAACACAGGATACAGCTAGAG
>JASGAT010397118.1:4230-15608 GCA_030220025.1 Chelon auratus | reverse complement strand
CACACACACACACACAGATTTCAAATTTTCCCTCTACTCATAGCCTTCTACTTAAGTGCCCCCATTCTAGGACGTTAATGTAAGGGTTGTTGAATTGCCTTTTCTTGTTTCAGGTGTTTCACCGTGCACCCTTCAAACTCGCTTTTGATTTGCTGATTTTGTTGCCATGGTAGTGTAATGTGCAGCATGAAGCACATAACTGTAAAATGTGTAAAAAAAAAAAAAGAGAGAGAGAGAAGCACTTTTTGCTGTCTCCTGAACTCATGAAAGCTGCATTGAATGCGAGTGAATTTTCTCTTGCTTTCTTTATTGTTCCATTCAACTTCTACTCTCTCAAAAAGTGGAAAATTGCTGAAATTATTTTAGAGTTAGAGGCAGAAGATGGATTTATAAGTTACAATAAAGTACTTAAGAGTTTGTTTTTCATTCTTTGGGCTTTCAGTATAAAATCCTTTCACAAAGAGCATAGCATATGTTAGACATGGAAGAAGAACAGGGAGGCACGTCATTCATGTGCTTTATAGAGCATTAAAGACCAGTGACCGTGAGCTTTGGGCAGTGACCGAAAGAATGAGATCCTTGATACAAGCAGCCAAAATGAGTTCCTTCTGTCGGGTGGCTGGCCTTTCTCATGGTAGGACATTCGGAGGGAGGTTGGACAACTGTGCATTCAAAGAAGTCAGTTTAGGTGCTTTAGACATCTGATTAGGATGCCTCCCAGGTGAATTCCTTTGAAGGTTATCTGGGCATGTCCAACTGGTAAGACTCTCCGGGATCAACTCAGAAAACACTGAAGAGATTATCTTATCTGGCTTTATAAGACCTCAGGATCTCCCCAGAGGAGCTGGACAACATTGAGGAGGAGGGGAATGTCTGAACTGTCTTGTTTAGCCTGCTGCCACCTTGACCCTGTTTGTGGATAAGCGCCAGAAAATGGATGGATGGATGGATGTTGGTGTAATGACAGACGAAGGACAAGAGACACTGCTGTTGACATATGACCAGAGCAAAAGCTGTCACAGTCTGACTATGAGTGGATTAAAGTCATTAGCCTGGAGTCAGAGGATGGCCCGAACCTTTCTGTAGGTAATGGGAGACAAATAATGTTTTGTGGTGTAACACAACTCTTCATGACACTGCATCAGGACTATAATGGAGATGTTAAAGCAATAGTGATAGCCACCTCCACAAAACCAGCACCTCTTTCTATGATTCTATGTTATAGCGTCCTCGCTGTTTAATCCCAGTATACACAGTATGGTCACTGTGGGAAGCGCTCTCAGTGCGCTCAATGCAAATGCTAACATTGCGATGCTAACCATGTATAATATTTGTAGAGAGGAAACATGAGTTAAGTTATTCAAACTCATTGTGTCTCCTTATTCTTGAAATTTTAGATTAACTACCTGGTATTTACCTTTCCATAGCTCTGAGATATTTGTGTTTATGTTACTGTTACATGGCACACAGATCGCAACATTTTATTGTTTTATCAAAAATATCACCTCTCTTGGTCTTTCCCTGACACAGACAGTCACGACAGACACTAATAGAGATCATCTAAATGGACTAATGAGAGGCCAAAGTCAGAAAAAAAAAGAAAGTTGTTATGGTAGAAGCTGCTGAAGTAGAAGGCATTTTCTGTTTAGCTACATGTATCTCACCACTGCTACCGAATAATGAGGCCCCTTGTGAACAAGAGGTTTAAAGAGAAACAATAGCCTTTTTTCTTCATTATGGGAATATTTACGCTTTAAAAACATGAAATAATACGCAACACAAAACCAACTACAGTGTCATAATTATTAGAGAAGTTGTCAGGGTTTTCAGCTGAAGTCAAACTTCTACTCACTGTGTAAAGCATCCTTTATGAGAATATTATAAATATGTTTTTCTATTGTTAAATATATATTTTTTTTACTTAATGTGTGAAATGAGTTTCTTTCTCATTAAAATGGTGCGGCGCATCTGAAAATAAACAAATGCACAAAACACATCACAGCATGCCACATCTTGGGCACTCTGTGTCGTTTGGGAGCTAGAGCTTGATAAAATTAAAAAACGGTATGGTATGGAAGGAAGAGAAGTCCTCAGTTTCTTTGCTGTGCTCGGTGGTCTGAAGACGTAATGAATTTACATTTCACTTTGAGTTCTATCACCACTGTGCAGAGGCATTAACAATATAAAAGGTACTACTGTGATGATTTGTTTCTCTGCGTGTACTTGAAAGGCCCCTTGTGAACACTGGAAATGAAGTAAGTTTTTTCGTCTGAACATCCATAAGAAAGAGCTATGCATCCGTTTCAAGAAATCAATTACTTATGCTGCAGGCAAAATTTAATGTATCACTGGGTGGTGTTGTAAGTCTTTCAGCTTATACACTGCAGTGATTAATTGGAGCAGTTCATCTGCTGGGGGCTGATTGGTGAGTCGTTTAACTGTCAACAAACCCACACACGCACAAGCATTTGATATACGCAAGGACATTTATGTGTGCGACCGTCTCCTGTAACCTGGAATGACATTCAGAATGAGGAGGGACTATATTTTTCTGTCTCTGAGTGTGAACAAACAGCCTCTCTTGCTTTCTCTGCTCCGAGGTGCCGTAATTCAGGCGTCAGTCAGTTTTCTCTGTCAGACTGTGACTGCATTTTTTGAGGTATCCTGTGGGACGTACAGAGGTGCCATTACTGCTGCCGGCAGCCATATGGTCCCTGGACAACAGTAATCAGTGAAGTTCACATTTTGGCATTAAGTCAATTCCAAAGTGAGTGCCAGGTTCCAAAAAGGACCTTCAATACCTGGAGAGTGCATTGCTCAGTGACATTAGCTGGCATTTAGAATTCTGCAACGATGATGTAGTATATTATGGTCTAATTAACTAGTATAGATAGCACATATCAAAAGTAATCTATTGCAATACTGTAAATCCAGCATTAATATAACTTTTCCTGTGGTATCTTTTGGCTTCGAAAAGGTAAAAAGAATGAGAGCTCTTATTTGTTTCAACAATAAATTGAATAAAAGGCTTCCTTGTCGATTTGATGCAAAACTCACCATATCAAATACTTATCCATCCATATCCATTTTTATACTCACTCTTGGCTAAAGAAACAGAAACAGAATATCATCAAATTCAGCACAATTGTTCATTTCATTTACTTCCATTCTGTCACTGTGGCTGTTTATTGTTTATTGCAGAGCCATAACATAAAGATATTATTCATAGATGCTGTTTGCAAGCTCACAGGTAACGCACTACATCTGTGTGTTTGAGAAAACAAAAGCAAACAAAGCATCTTTACAGTGCAAAAACAAAATTAGCTTACCTTAAAGCCACAGTGTGAAACCTGTGTCTCCCCCTTCAGGCAATAACAGCAATTACACTCCCCACTGAGGAACATCCACATCAATGTTAATCATCACGTTTTATTTATAAGACTGTAGTTTTTGGAGGTTTTATTTCTTCATATCTGGAGCATCAGAAAACAATTGTGTCCTACATTGTATGATAGTATTTCAGACCAGAGAAGGTGAACTTACATTTGTAACTCTTGCTTTTTTGGCCACAGGCTGTGCCTAACTCATAGTTGATATATTCATAGGCATACCTGCTGCCCTCTGGCAAACAATCATTTCTGGTTTGTTTTAAAACTCCAGTATACTGAGAGAGAGAGAGAGTTCTTTACCTAGGGCTGATTAGCTTTATCAGCACAGTTTGAAATAGCTTGGCAAGGGCTTGTATGTAACAGATGCTCAGTTATAGGTAAAAGTTGTTAGCTTTCAGCTCAACATTGCAGATTTTCTGTGCTGTCCCTCATCTGCCATTGGAGACTCATCGCCACACCCCTTCGAAGGACCATTTGGTTGAGGTTCCTATTTAAACGTCATGCTGACATCACTCTGGGACAACTGGAATTGAACTCCAACAGTTCACCCAACACCGGTGTACCAAACACTGTATTTAGACTTGTGCTTATCGTTGGTATGAATTACCTTAGAAATAGTTAGTGAAAACTTTGTCATTTAAACACTTTGTTTTGCTTGCCTAGGAGCTGGACTTTTCACTTAAACACCTTTTGATTCCCTCTGGCTAGATATTGCTTGTATAGCTTGTATAGATTGCGGTTTATTGATGTGTTGCAATTTTGGATAAGGAGTTAGGTTTTCTTTTGAGATTTCATTTTTAGCAATGACCGAGCCTATATGTTTAGTTTCGTTTTGTTTTACTAATTTCTTTGTTTTATTCAACACCCTTAGTCCTGCTCTTTCAGTTAACCTCAATCATACACAATAAACCTTAACAACAAGCCAATTCAATCTGGTTTAATGTTGATTCCCTCACCCCTAACAGAGTTGTGTACAATTGTACACAGGGACACTTATTAAAGCTGACTGGCACATCCTGAAAATATTAAAGACAGCTTTGTCCTCCAGTGGTTAAAGATATCCCCCGCTTTCCCTGAAATGGAATCGCACCACTGCCAACTGCTCACTTCTTTATTTGCCTTTGGTGCCGTGGTTGATGCCAGCAACAGTAAACAGAAAAGTTGTTGAGAAGCAGGTCTATTAATGAGCACGCTACTAACCTAAGTGTGTGTCAGTCATCAGTGCTGCCCTGTGCCACCCAGCGAAAAGTGTAATTCTTGCTGCTGTGTGACTATTTCGCTGTGCATTTTGACAGTTCCACCTTCATTTTCAGGAGGTAAAAACTTCAGTTGACAAACCAGGGTGTAAAATTTGTATGTGCCTGTGCACATTTTTGACCATCTGTCATCCGTCCTGGGGGTGGATCTATCACTGTTTATGTCCCAGGACAGAGGCAAGCTCAGATATCTCACCTTCAGAAACAATGTAATGAAATGCCTCAGACAAAGCCGTTTGATGTGCTCGTATAATTCTGCTCCGTTGCCAACAAAAGCAACAATAGAGCGGCATATTGCAGGAAAAAAAAAATCAAAGGGAACAGATTGGTGCTTGATGTAAGAGGTTGGAGGAGGCAGGAAGAGAATCATAATCTGATATATACATGATGCATAAACTTAATAAATACATTCTAAATTCAGTCCTTAGCAATAAATCACCGTTAACAGAAGGATAGTATGTCTGACTGTTAAGCTGTTGTCGAAATTTCAGCTCCAGAACTCACTCTGCAGTTTTTCTGTTCGGCTATAAGGTGTTCAGTGGTTTTAGTGGCAGTTACTTAATTAACCACAGTACACTTACAAGGTAATGCCAAGGACCTTTTTTCCATTTAAAGACAATCTCCAAAATGTTAATTTGAATAAATGTCAAGTCACTATCACTTAATGAGATCAATCAATGTTGACTGAGTTCTTGACACGCTGATGGAAACATGCCAATGTTTGTATATCTGATTGCTGCTAATGCAAAGTGAACACTTCCTACTGTTACAGGATCACGTTAAAGTGATGGAACGAGAAGGGGCAGCCACAGTGAGCTGAGAGATGAAGAGCTGCAGGCGACTCGCTACCTCCAGCCTCTCGGTGCGTCAGGTTGTACGCAGCATAAAATCAGATCGTGGTTGTTCACAGACTGATGGAAAAAAGCCAATCAAGTACAGAGTTTCCCACAAAATTTCATGAGCAGTCGCCGTTATGTCACATCCTGTTTCTATAGCATCGGATAACTAATTGACGCAAGTCCCATCCACTAACATGGAGGAGGTGGAGATTATGACCTATACTGCAGACCAGCATGTCTAAGGACAGTGGGAAAAAGCCGGAGTACCGAGAGAGAACCCACACAGACACAGGGGGAACATGCAAACTCCACACAGAAGGGCCCAGTCGAACCCAGAACCTCCTTGCTGTGAGGTATCGGTGCTAACCATCACACTACTGTGCCGCCCAGAGAGGATGTAATAAATCATTCTATTGTTAGGCCTGAAGTTTGTAGACATCTGCACCAGATAAAGATGAAATCTGAGATCTTACTTTAATACACTGTGGACATGGCATTATTATTCATGCCATGTGTACTGTGTTCTGTGGCATAGAGAGAAACCATACTATCTGATTTGTATGTATTCTTGTATTATACTGCAGGCATCTGCAACTTACACAAGAAGACAGAAGCTGCTATACAGAATGTAAATGATAGTGTTTTCAAGGTTCTAAGGATTCATGGCTTTGCACATATTTCACAGAAGACTATTTGCATTCACAGCGGTTCATCTGTTCATCTGTTTAGTCCTTGAATTTGTTGAGAGATGCTGAATTAAAATCAAAAGTACCACTCTGACGTGTGAATAAATAAAAAGGTGCACTTTAGCATTATTGACCTTTTTATGATTTTGCACTTAACTGAACATGATCCAAATTAATTTGCATAACCTTTAAAGGTTTCTTGAGATTCTTGTCTTTTAATGGTAAGAGATCTAAAGTCCTTTAAACCCAGTGTCCAATAAAGAGCAAACACCAGAAGGCTATCTCCTAAGCCTTATTTTTAATTTTGTTTTTTTAATGATGATGCAAACTACAGTTTCTAGATGGTACACGCTGCAGGAGGCTCAGTGGTTACCACCGTAGCCTCACAGCAAGATGTTTATAGCCTTGAACCCAGTGAGTGTTTGGAATCAGCATGTTTCACTGGTGTTTGTATCAGCTTCCTACAGGTGTCCCAGATTTCTCCCAAGGTTCAATGCACTTGGAAAGTGGAAAACTCGCTGCTCAATATGACCCCATTTAATCCTGGTATTGAAATGAATTTTGGGTGATTGGATTGAGCTTGACCACATAGAGGTGCGCCGAGGAAGGACTGTGATTCAATCAGCCAAACCACCCCCAGAGATGGTCGGCGACGTATCGTAACCCAATAGAAAAAAAGTGCCAGCTACGGAAATACATAATAGCACGTGATTGTTAAAAACCAGCGTTATGAACTGTGCACGTGAGTCAAGACACAAGACACCTGTTGAAATGAGGCCAATATATGACCTCAGTGTGGACTATAGAGATCCATTTTAACATCGTGTATGATTAGGTTAAAATCAGGATTATCTTATCTTATCTTACGCTGTCTGACTGAGAAAGTGGGTGGCCGTGTGTGTCTGTGTCCGTGTTGAAACTGCAGCTGGAGGCCAGCGTACCCAGGATTCACATTTATTTTACATTTAAAGCCCAAATGGCTTTTAGAAGAAATGTGAATCTGCGGCATTCTCATGGTAAATCGTAAATGGCCTTGTATTTATATTGCGATTTTACACCAGTGGTTACTCAAAGCGCTTTACAGTCACAAGGTCACATTTAGCATGCACACAAGCAAGCAGACATTTCCAAGCGCTGAGAGCAACTCGGGGTTCGGTGTTGCCCAAGGACACTTTGGAGTGTGGTCCATGAACTGGGGATCAAACTGCCAACCATCTGGTTTGCGGATGAGCCCCCTCTACCTACTGAGCCACAACCTGTATGCTGCACTACTGGAAACCTCAGCAGTGCAGCATAACAACATAGTGCCTCCAGCAAACTGGCCAAATATTGTCCAGCACCTTTCACTGCAGACTGTGGCTAGTGCAAAAATCTTTTTAAGGAAGGTATGTGAAATCTCCGCTTTTTAATTACATGCATGTGTCTGAGACAGAATACTGAAAAAATAAAGTTTCAGTGCAGTACATAACACACCCAGTAGTGGTAGATGACAGCAGCAAATAATATATTGCTATTGATCATGCACAGCGCAACGCATGTGCATATTTTTGCAAGCAGAAACTCAAGCATGAAATGGAATCTTAAATAAAAATAATCCTAAAAACTGAAGAAATATTTACAGTGAACAGAAAGAGAAACAGAAAGATGCAGATTAAAAATAGTCTGCTGCTGCTGTTGCTGCTGCAGTTGTTGTTGTTGTGGTTCCAGGTCTCTGAGTTTACTTGACTCCCTGGGCCCCTGTTAATCAAGTGATTAGAAAACAGCTCAGCCTCTGTTAGCAGCTTAACAGGTTGAGTGATCTATGTTGTGATGTTATAGGTCTGAAATGGCACATAAACATGATGATGTTAATCGTTTCAAAGTCATACCACAGCATCAGAGAAATATGCTCTAGGGACCGTCCGCCAGGAAACAGAAGAACACACTATTACACTATACGATCTAAGAAATACTTATTAATTTTTTTTCTCCCCTTGTTAACTAAGAACTGAGCGAGCCTGTAGGGTTAGAAGCGCAGTGTTCATTTTACTTAAGCTTCTGTTTTATTAACGATTCATTTTTGCATTCAGGGTTCCTGAATTTATCTTGGAAAAGCTGAAGCATCACAGTATGGTTTCCCACTGTCTTATACCTACCAAAAATAAATCAAATAAATAATATTTTCATGCAATTCAAAGACTACAGATTTGAATTCTAGGAATAAGTCTAGGAAATAGACACAAGTGCTAATTTAAATTTGCACTCCTGTAATCTTTGGACAACGCAGACTCGTGACGCACACATTTGATTATGTTCTATAGTCTCCAGTAAACTTATATGGCTGCGTGTGTACATATGCGTCCTACTTCCAAATTCTTAAGGGCTTTGTACTAATCACCAATGAATGAGTAACTGCTGTTTGTTACATAATTGATGTGGTTATACAGTGGCCTTGCTCAGGTAAATATGAATCCCTTGTAATCAAACTGTACACATTTCATGAACAAGGTGGAAGCCAGCAGTTAAAAACTGAAAGTGTCCCCAGCAAGGAAGAAATATTCTTGTGATCTTTTATGTGGCCTTCAAATGGGACTAGCGAGCTCATAGTCACGTCATAGGAAGTTCCGTGCGCGAAATGCCATTTGGGTCGTAACATCAGCCAAGAGCCACCACTGCGACGGACTCTTCTTGAAAACACGAATCCATTTTTAAGACACCATCAATTTTATTTGTCAACTAAAAACTAAGGCACCGTTGTTCCTTGTGCGTTTGATGCGGAAATCTAATCAGCGCGCTGCCAACAATCGCCCGCGCCAACTGCTGTCAGAGGATTTAACATTGAACAGCTGTGCTCAGCTGCTCTCAGCCATTTGTTGTGCTGTTAATTAAATGCTATTATTTTACTGAACTAACACAATTCTAAATTTATCTGTCCTCCAAGTGTCTTCACACCCTCTTTCCTGCCCCTCTCCTTAATGATCAGATGATTATTAAATTAAATGTTTCAGACTGCACAGAATCAGTAGCCAAAATACAAAAAGTATGACAATGACTAAGACTACAGACTATCAGTACTGCAGGCGTGAACCTCACAGAGGTTATCAATAGGCTTGTGACTCCATTTAGCCTTAAAGATTATCACTTTTGAAATGATGGTAACGTGTCATTGTTTGCCTTTTACAAACACATGGTTCACCGACTGCACGTGAATCTGTACATGAATACGCTGCGCAGCTGGTTTTCTGTCTCTCAGGGAAGTGGCAGAGGCGCGGACAGTGTTTGGACGTGTCCTGGAAAAGCATGAGAGCTGGTTGTTATCCTCAGTAACTCTGCCTTTGTCTAATGGTAAGCGGAAGGTATTCAACTTTGGCAGCAAACAACCTCCCCTGACGTGGACCTTGCCGTGTTTTGCTCTTTGTATATAGTCCTGAGAATAAATTAGCCATTGGATTAGCTAACACACACACTAAACGTTTTTTGTCATTCAACGTTAGATCCACTTCTACATGCACACTTCATTAATGATACTAGCAGGTGTTTGGCCAGAAGGCTAAAACACTGGACAAATAAACAACCACCAGGAGATAAACAGTAAGTCACAGCATCACCAGAGTTGTTACTATTCAACCTGAGGGTGGTGTGAGCGTCTGTACCCAGCTTCGTTCCAATCCGTGCAACAGTTGTTGAGGGATTTCAGTTCAGACCATAAATGCTGGACCTCACATTGGAGCTAGATAAAAACCTGTGGATGATGTAAGTTATGTAAGTTAAGACCAGCGTTTATTAAAGTGAGGTCAACACATGTGTCCATGACTCCTTACTAAGTTGTTTGCAAATTACTTTTCAAATCCACTGTTAATTGATAAACTTGCACTGACTCAGAAAAATGGTATTTATCCACGGAAGTAACTTCTATTTATACACGCACACTTCATTTCCATTGCCCCGTTGTTCAGCAAAACAAATGCACCGCTCTGGCTCTCTGTCCCGCTGGCTTAGAGTCAGTGGGAATTCTGCTGTGTTGTGACACATCACGTCAGTGTTGCCATGACAACTGTCAATCAATCAGCACCGCCGCCGTCAGCCGATCTAAAGCTTCATCTGACAAGGCAGCAATCTGAAGGCTTTTTCTGACGGAAGGGTCTGGAACGCACCGTGTAGACCAGCAAAGCGCAGCCGGACAAGCAAACCCTTAACCTTTAGCGTCAACAGTTTCAGAAATGGCACACAGTATGTCTTACTTGGTGGCTCAGTGGACTGTAAAAGGCTAGAATCAGCACAAGGCCTCATATTTCAACATGTAGCGTCAAGTTGAGTGAGGGTATGCTTTGAATAGAGATGTTCCTCTACGTCACAGTAAGGAGAGTTTAAGGAAAACTCATTCCTACCGCGCACCGCATTAAAGACACGGAGCATTATTTGCAAAATGACGCTGTGTCTGCCTGAGACACATACCACATGTCAGTCATTTCAGCTATTGTGATTGCAAAATGGGGGGGGGNATAATAGTGCAGCACAATTATGTCCTAATTCATCCAGTAGATGTTGAGATATTTCATAGGACAACTAAAGACCTGCCACTAATGTGACTAGTGATGAATGCTCTTAAACTAGAGCAGGGGAAATCAAATTTTCATCATCCACCTTGACCTTTATAAGGTTTTCTTTCATATTACCATGACCTTTATAAGGTTTTCTTTCCCCTACCATGGCACGGAGCATCACCTCCCTGGCCTTGACTCATGGAGGATGTGATGTCATATCAATTAAAGCCCATCTTATTTGTAATATTAATCTTTCAGTGCTATCAGACAAGGCCGTGTATTATTGATGCGATCTGACTGGATCTGGTTGCCCCTGACTTCCGATATGGAAGCTCCTTTGAGTTTCCTACACCTGCACGTAACACGTACTCAGATTGAATTAAATCACCCTGTTCGCTTTGAACTCAAATCAGGTCCAGAAGCTTAACTCCCTTCTGGATGGCAGGATTTAATTACGCTCAATTACCGGGAACTCAAGCGTGGAAGAATATGCTTTAGACTATCTATTACTGACCTTGACTCTCTCCTGACCTTCTGTCTGTCTGTTTAAAACTCAGCTTGTAACTAAAATCCATATGCTTTTGATCCTCAGAGTAAGGTTAACACAATGATTGCTTAAACAGAGCTTATTATGTGGACTTTTTGAAACTTTTTATAACAGCTTTTCATTTTGGGAGGGGGGGGG
>JASGAT010397117.1:0-30622 GCA_030220025.1 Chelon auratus | reverse complement strand
AAACATGAAGAACAGCACAAGGTGTTGACCTGGCCTCCAAATTCACTAGATCCCAAACTGATCAAGTATCTGTGGGATGATCCACAGAGGCCCCCTCCCCTCAACCCGTAGGACCCAAAGGCCCCCACTAACAACATTCTGTTGCCAGACACTACAGGACACCCTCAGAAGGCCCATGTCCATTCTTTAATGAGTCACAACTGTTCTGGAGACCTACACAATATTAGGAAGATGCCTGATCTGTGTATTATACAGTAGTGTCTTTGCTCTGTTATGAGATTTCTGTGAGACCTCGTCTACAAAACTGGAGTCTTCGTCCAGATTCTCCTCAGGTAGCTTTGATGCCAGTTTGTTGAACATCTGTTCACCTTCTGATTTAAGAGCATCAATGGCGAAGTAAACCTATCTCACTCCCTCTCTCTTATTCAATAGAGAGGATCTCTCCAGTCATGTAGTCTTTTATTGTGGAGGCTCGGCTGCAAAGGCTGGTGGGAACTATTAGGCGTTGCCTGCACTTCAGTTACTATGCCTAACTGTAATTAGGCACAGTAAGCTGTTAGCTTTAGACTTGCTCAAACTTGCTCGAGACGAGATTCCCCAAAGACCTGAAACCTCAGGGCAAAAACATCCGAGTCACGAAAGTTGGTCTGGTAAAAATATGACCAAGAGAAAGAAAAGAATGAGTCAGGGTAGGCCTTGGATCACCACACAGCTTGAATTTTTAATCATTAGGCCTGGGAACAAATTATTCTCAGCTCCAAAACTAGCACAGCTTGTTTAAAAAAAAAAAAAAAAAAATCAAATGCTGTGCCATATTCAGTCTTCAGTTCTGATAGGAAAACTTGTGTTGTGACATGCTTCATGCTTCATGCTTTAGGTAAAACTGCAACACGCAAGTGCGGCCTCATTTTCTTCAGGTTCAGGTTCATTTTCTGGGATCAGGATATTTATGGATGTCTACATGAGATGATGTGATTGTGGAGTCCCAAATTCTTGACATGAACTTGCAGAGAATTGACAGCCTAGCCAATTATAGGTCTGTGGGATGACGTTGGGAAGGAGGAACTAAAACCAAACAAAGAACATAGTCACTCTTACATTGTTTTCATACAATGGTGGATGTCGTGGGGCAACTTTAATTAACTACAGCAATCAGCTGGCTGTTTTTCACGTCATCACGTCCTTTCTCGCTGTACGTCCATGGCCTCTTCCATACAACTGTCAAGTGGATCAAAATCAGAAAAGACAAAATGAAGAAACTGTGAACGGCGGTGCGTTCGCATCAGTTGGTTCAGAGCGAACAAGCGTGGCCTTGTGGGGTCGTCAGCAGGTAGCGGTATAGGCTACATTCGGCGTGGCTGTAATAAACGGAGTAAACGAAGAAGAAAAGGTCACAAAGTGAATCTAAATGAAATTGTGTGGAAGAAGAAGAGGAAGAAACAGAAAATCATCTAGGCATTTTGAATACAGTTTGACTTGAACACTTATTAACCCTTATTTCGCCGCTCTTTGTGTGGATCTCATGGCTCAGATAAACAATGTTTACACATTAATTCTTGTCGTACGCCACTGCCATGGAGGAGGCATCTCGCAAGTAAGTTGTTAACAAGGGAAAGTCAGTGTAGAAGTTCCCGTCTTTGAAAATGGAAAGTAAGTCCTCCTGAGGTATAGTTGTGGCCTTAAAAAGTCCAAGTCCCGACTGTACAGTATAATGACCTTAGATAGGTTAGCCAGTGCGGCAAGCAGGGTCTAGCAAGCATGATGAAACCGGAGAAATGCCCTGCTTCCAGCATATGATCAATGACAAGAAAGTATCACTATGTCAGCGAAGGACTGCACAGCATGCTAAAGGAGGACACATACTCCCGGAGGACCCTGCAGAGGCCTGCGCGATTCAGTCAAGGCAGAAGAGGTTAACGCGGTCCGTTCCACATAAGGAGACAACTTGTGGTGTCATTTGTCAAAGCCATGTTCTCTTCCACTCTTCACGTCGTTAGACCCTTTAGTAATCTAACAATCTGGATGCCGTGGGGGCTACACCTCCGTTGCCTAGTCGAGGGCGACACGCCGCCACTGAGTCACGGGTGTTTAGCATCAAATAAAAGAGTTTCATTGTTTAGTTGACGGTGTCAGTGCAATTAGGAGGATTACATTCCACCTTTTAAATCTGAAAAGATGTGTTCTGCGTATAGTTTATGGCTAATTCGCAACCCTCAATCACGGTGGGGCTTTTAAACCGATTGCTCAAACCGATCTCAAATTAAGTCACACAGTCTGAAATAACAAAAAAAAAAACACTAGTTAACTATATCAATTAAAATGGACTGCTCCCATTATCATATTAGCTTACGCCACATTAATCGTGTTTTTCTCTTTTTCGAATAAGTTCGGGCATAACATTATGACCACCTGCCTAATATTGTGTAGGTCTCCCTTGTGCCTCCAAAACAGTTGTGACTCATCAGAGAATGGACATGGGTCTTCTGAGGGTGTCCTGTGGTGTCTGGTAACAGGATGTTGTTAGTTGGGGGGGCCTTTGAGGGGAGGGGCCTCTGTGGATCACCCCACAGATACTTGATCAGTTTGGGATCTAGCGAATTTGGAGGCCTAGTCATGTTCATGTTTTTTTAGTTGTTCCTAAAGCATCTTTGTGTCTGTGCCTGTGTCAGGCTGCATCTTGCTGGAGATGGCTGCTGCCAGCAAGGAGTGTCATTGCTACAGGGTGTCTGGTCTAGTCTACTTGGGTGCTACATGTCTAAGTAACATCCACATGAATGAATGCCAGGTCCAAAAGTTTCCCAGCAGAACATTGAGATGTCACAAGATGGTCAATGTTATTTACTTCTCCTGTCAGTGGTCCAGAGGTGGCAAAAGTATTCACATTCTGTACTTAAGTAAAAGTATGGATACTTGTGTAAATAAATACTCTGGTAAAAGTAAAAGTACTGATTCAACTCCTTTACTCAAGTAAAAGTAAGAAAGTGCAGGCTCTGAAATGTACTTAAGTAAAAAGTAAAAATGATTTTGCCATTAATGAAACAATTTATCCGTTGATAATTTTGCAAAATGAAAAAGTTCTAGACTGAATTGACCAGATGTCATCTGAGCATCTGGATAATTTTTAATAATAAATTGATGGTTACTGGGTTGTTGTTTTTAAACTGCTAGCTAGTGTTAGCTATAAACTACCAAAATGGTGTGTTCCCATAGCATTGCTAATGATAGCAACAGAAACCACACCATACATGAATTTGTTTTAGTTTTTTTTTTTCGTATTAGACCAGTAGTTCTCAAATAGTGGGGTCAGGTGGACTTTCAATATTATTGTCTTTGAACGATAAACAAGCCTCCAGTCACTAGGTGACAGCAGAGCTCAAACTAATCAACAGGCTGCCTGTTCAAAACAGTAGAAGAAGAACACAAGAAGCGCATCATCGACTTTCCTTCTCTAGTCCTAGTCGTGTCCGATCATGTCACGTCTTTTACGTCTTCTCATCCGTGGAGGTTAAAAAAGTAACGAGCCTGTTTTTCCAATGTAAGGAGTAGAAAGAAGTACAGATATTTGTGTACAAATGTAGGGTAAAAAGTAAAAAGTCGTCAGAAAAAGAAATACTCAAGTAAAGTACAGATACCTGAAAAATCTACTTAAGTACAGTAACAAAGTATTTGTACTTCGTTACTTGCCACCTCTGCAGTGGTCATAATATTATGCCTGATCGGTGTATATTACTTTTTTTTTAGCAGAAAGTGAAGACAGCAGGAAGTGTAATCCTCACCTCCTCAAAAATGAAAGATACTATGTGAAAACACTTGATAAAGGTAAAAATGAAAAAGTTTTACCAGCATGTTGCTTTGTCTCGCTCGCCTTGGTGAATTGAGTAGGAGTTTCTGATGTTTTCCTGTTTCTAGAGACAAAAGAAAATGCCAAAAGATGTTACCTTAAAACCAAATGTCTTTTTATTTTTAAGATGAAACCTTAAATATGTCCGACTATTCGCTAATGACCAAACACGGCGCTGTTTGAAAGCTGTTGTGTAGTTACCGGGGTTGCACCACCCTCCTTAAATCTAATTGGGAAAAACGGTCAACCCAGATAAGAAAACCTCCAACTCTTTTGCAAATGGTTAAATCTCGAAATGATTCGAGGGTAAACAAATGAACTAATGAGCCGTAATTCCAAGGACCGCGCTCTTAATAGCGTCACCAGGAGAGGCCGGAGCGGGCCCGGCTAATTGGCACCAGTGTTCAAAGTTGCTCAATAAAGGCGAGGCATGGTAACATATGCGGCAGTTAATAGGTTTTAGCATGTGAAATAACAGCAGTGGTGAGCTCATGAGGGGGGCAATTATGACAAAGCTGTGCACATCCGAGATAACCGTTTGCCCGACTCAATCTGGCTCAACCCCCAGGGAGGCAGCTCCGGGGGCTGCAGAAACTAACAAGAGGGAGGGAGGGAGGGTGGAGAGGAGAGAGCGAATCCACATAAACAAGGTTCTAACAAGCTCTGTGCACTATAATACTGAGCACGTGTAATGTAAAGCCTTCTAAATTTCATTGGAAACGGTGCAACCCAGTGTGTTAGATTACACCAATGCAAAAATGCAATTAATGCTAAAACGAAACACAAATGCAATGAATAGGAATGGATCATTCCAGTGTTTTTTGCATCCAGTCCAATAAATCCAATATCACAACAGCCGTCTCACGATAAATGCTAGTGGCATGATTTACCTTCCAAGTGCCCATTTGTTCCAAGTCATTTCAGTACATTAAACATAGGATATTTTTGGTTATTTGGATCTATGAATCATTCCTGGTGATGCATTCAGGTGCTGAAGTCAAGGGTCGGTTACCTTCCCCGTTCGGCTGCTACGTAAGATTACAAAAGGTGAAATATGGTTGAATTGTTTGGGACTAGTGTAGCTGTTCTCACTCATTTTATGGCCTGTTACATGCCAAACAACTGTCAAGGGGCCCGACACACAATTTCTGTCAATCATTAACAATGTGAGGTGGAGAAAATACCAAAAAAAAACAGTAAATGGTGAATTTCTGTGAAATGAAGATCAGCCTTAGCAACTTTTGTTTTGTTTTGCTTTTCGAGGTAGTTATCTTTCTTAAGCCCTCGACACACCAAACTGATGTCTTGAACACATCACAATGTCTACAGCCAACAGCCAACAGCTAGCAGCCAGCTGGCACATACCTTATGCATCTGCATGAAAGGATATAACTCTTTATTCCAGCAGGGGCCATTTGTTTTTTATTCGTCATTCAAAAGGAGAAAACAGGAAGAGCTGCTACTAGCTGTGAGGCTAGCAAGCTAGGAAGCTAGGAAGCTAGGAGGAGTTACAAACCACCATGCAGAGGTGGCCTCTCCTGAATCATGCTTATCAGTTAAGGCGCATTTAAGGTGCTGTGGGAGACAGACGTAGCCTACGCCTGTCCACGCCACCAAACCGCTAGTCGCCGCTATGTCTCTTTTGCCAATCGGGTTAATTTTTGTTTCTACTTCCTGCTCCACTTTCAACAATGGCAACTGAAGACAAGTCATACTAATGATTGTATCTCTGAACTTCCTCAGTTAATCTTTCCTCAATCTGTCACTGTACATCTTTATTGATCCAAGGAGATGGAAAAGCAAACAGAAATACTACACTGCTAGCTCTTGCGGTCTGCGTCGCCGTGGCACATAGTTACATTTCTGGGGAGGATCACATCAGCTACGGCGCTAGGGTCTGCATAGGGGTCTGCATTGTTGCTTTAGCTCCTGCGTCAACTTAACAGAGAAGTATAAGCCGTCTAGTACATTTCTGGGGAGGTGCACGTCAATTACAGCGCTAGGCTCTACGTAAGGGATCTGTGTTGTCGCCGTAGCCTCCGCGTCAGCTTAGTGGAGATGTCTAAAACGCCTATTAGTCTAGAGTTTATTCATTCTAGAGCAGGGGTGCCCAATATGTCGATCGCGAACGACCAGTAGATCACAAAGGTGGTGCGGGTAGTTCACATGCCACTGAAAAAATGTTTTAGATGTTAGTCTGTCATTTATCTGTTGCACCTTCAGAACAAACAGCAAGACAAACTTTCATCTTTTTTTTTTTTATTGCAACATGCCCTCAGTTCAGCGGCACACACCAACAGCCATGCACAGCATCAACAACAGCAACTCAAGACTACCGTCCTTCTTAAAGGGACAGCGCTATTCTTCTTAAGGTGCTGGCCAACATATATACAGTATATACACATATATATATATATACATATATAGTAGGCAATACCTTTGTAGGTAGATCCCTTAGACTTGGTCATTGTAGAAGTAGCTTGTAAGTCAATAAAGTGAAAGAAAAATTCCAGGCGCATCGTGATTCCACTTAAAAGACAACTGCACACAATAACTGAAAGAAACATGGGAATATCAAAGCAAGCCCAAATTGGAATGAAATGCAGCCCTTGTCCACTATTAACCCACTTTGTCCAATTACCAAACCGTATTCCAAGTCTGGCGGTATATTGAGTTAACAGACACCGACGAGTTAACATTTCCTTACCAAAGTAATTGCTGAGGCCTCGATCGTGACGACGCCGCTAAGGACGCGCAAGCATTTGAACAATCGGACGCTTAATGAAATTTTCTAGAAATAAATGTTGCTATTCTGTGTCATTTGCTGAAATAATAACAATGACTCATCTGCCAGCCAGTTCACGGCAACTCCAATAAAAGTGTGTACTTATTTGTGTTTTATATAACACAGTAATGATCCTAATTTGTTTGTCGATGCCTGGTAGATCCAGACGAACCTGTCTGATGGACAGGCAAGGCTGAGGTTTGTAATTCTTATTTGTGTTCAGTTTTAAGCAGAAGAAGGACACCTGAGTAGTTACCCTCAATGGAAATGAGACAAAGGGTTGTTGGTGGGTGGGGGTGAGGTAAAGGTTTCCAAGGTTCCAAGGATGAGATTGTTACGTTTAAGTCAGAAAAACAAAACTAACAATGAGCCAGATAAAATGTACCAGCTGTGCCTAGTGATCCTCTTATTATTGCAGCCTTATTATTTAACAGTGAATGTGCATTTGTGGGTTTTGCGTGCTAAATCCCCCCTTTAGTAGTGATTAAGGTCCAACTACTTTATGCTGCTGGTATGTAGTCCTAACCCTGACCATCTCCCATATCATTAAAAGCTGACCAGTGACCTGTTGTTTCTGCACGATTCCATTATATCATACAGGCTGCATCATCACCAGGTAATGGCACAAAATGTGTGCCAATGTCTTATGGTTCTGTTTTGCCCAAAACAGGTATGTAATGGTCAGTGCTGCAGTGATAAAATATTAAAACTAGGGCGTCAGAGTGATTAGAAATATTTAATCGAGTGATTTTCATACTTAACGGAAACTGATTGCCCTTTTTTTGTATCTGTTTTAAATGTACCTTGAAGGGATGGTTTTCAATTTGATGTTAATCTCATCAACATCTCAGCTGCTCAGAAAGCTCCCTGCTGAGTTCATAACTTAGTTCACAATGGCAGTAAATGCAGACGACTTTGGTCTTGTGAGGAGAACCATCTGGCAAGACTTTGAAGCTGAGCTTGCCATTTAAAAGACTTTTGTCTTTATCCACTGCTGCTTGTTTGGCTTCTTCTGGATTTTTTCGCAGTTTGACGTTCACAGGCATAACACACAGTATGTTACTGCTAAGATAGGATGGATTTTTTCAAACCAGGATGGGGTTTTTTAAATTAGTCATTCAAAATCTACTTTCATATCTCTTATTTAGATTTAGCTGTAACAAAAGATTTGGTTGTAACAAACGTTAAAAATAGTCAAATCTAATAAGAAGAATCGAATCATAGACGCCGGTGGTGGGTGCGCTGTAATCCAATTAGAAGCAGAACAAGACCTCATTTCCAGGGTTAACAAACACTTTTCAGTTGTCTTGGAGGGTTGTGTCGCATCAGTCTGCTCACGAGCCTCCAGTTGCTTTCATGTTAGCCTTCAGGTACACTAAGGCCTCTCATCCATTATCATTATTCCACATAATTAGGCTTCTGGCCTTGGGCCTCTCAAACTTTGGCAATGATACCTGCATGTAAACCCGCCACTGTGTGCAGGAATCATCAGACCCAGATAAGCAATAGAGGCACTCACACAAATTAGGTAGCGTTACAGTATTTTTCCACATGACAGCACCAGAAAAGATTTTTAACAAACCATATACACTGATCAGGCATAACATTATGACTATTCCTTCCTAATACTGTGTAGGTCTCCCTTGTGCCTCCGAAACAGTTGTGACTCATCAGAGAATGGACATGGGCCTTCTGAGGGTGTCCTGTGGTGTCTGGAAACACAATGTTGTTAGTGGGGGGCCTTTGAGGGGAGGGGCCTCTGTGGAACATCCTACAGATACTTGATCAGTTTGGGATCTAGTGAATTTGGAGGCCAGATCAACACCTTGTGCTGTTCTTCATGTTTTTTTTAGTTGTTTCTAAAGCGTTTTTGTGTGTGTGTCTGTGTCAGGCTGCATCCTGCTGGGGATGGCTGCTGCCATCAAGGAGTGTCATTGATATGGGGTGGGGGTGCCTGGTCTGGTCTAGGTGGGTGGTACAAGTAACATCCACATGAATGCCAGGTCCAAAAGTTTCCCAGTAGAACACTGAATTGTCACAAGATGGTCAATGTTATTTACTTCTCTGGTCATAATATTATGCCTGATTGGTGTAGATGAATTGGAAAACTGGAAATCCACATCTGAGCTTTAATGTAGAAGCCCATGGCTCATTTGTAACTTCACCTTTTCACCATTAGCAGAAACGAATATAGGGTTTTGGTATATAGTTGCACTAACTCCAGAAGCTTAAAATAAGGTGGCTAAAGGAGATGAGTCTGGTAAAAATGCACAGCCAACCATGAGGCTCTTTTCGTGTCAACTGAAACTGTGTTTACGGGCACGCTAAAACAAATCTGCATTATACAAATCATTAATACGAGGCTCTTGACAGTCTGGGGCCCCGGAGCGGTTGCCCCCCTGACCCTGCAGAAGAGGGTTATCATGTAGTCCACTGTGGTGACTTTTGGTACTAATGGTGACACTGTGTCCTGCATTAAGAGTGGACCTCCCGCTCTAAAGTGCACAGGCCTGGAGCAAATACTATATTGATATGCAAATTTGCATTTGATGTAATTTGGCAATTCTTAGTGCCTTTTTGCACCGCCAATACGTACTTTTGTGGTCAGAGGGGACAGAGGGAACGTTGACAGCATACTAATGGGAACAATGGGCCTGCCAGCTTTGTATCTCCATCTCCATCATTCTCTATGCCGACTCTGAAGTGCTGCAAGTAATACATTCACCCCCCTGCGACCTCCTTCTCCCCTGGCACACCTCATTTACTATCATTTTGATCACAAAGTCGGCTCCAGCGGTACATGTGGAGAAACGGGGGGGGCACATTCACTGGAACATGCTCCAAAGGCAACTACCACGTTTTCAAAAGCACAGCTGCCAGCTGACAGGCCGCCATGTCTGTGTGTCACATTATTCTCTACAATCATTATATGTGTGTGTGTGTGTGTGTGTGTGTGTGTGTGTAGGTGTGCACGCGTGTGTGTGCGCTATCACTGATGAGAATCCAACCAAAGTCTTGCTGATAAATTTCTCGTGCTAGGGATTTATCGTAACAGGATTTGAAACGGTAAACTTGAACAGTCTGCTGAACATGTGAGTACCTGCATCTCCATTTGATGTGTGGCTCACTTCATCGTGCCTCATATGTGGTTTTCAAACTGAAGTACTGGCTTCAATGGCTTTCTAGGAGTGGCAGAATAACACAGTGCATGTGTGATAGCACTTGAACACACTGCTCCCTGACACTCTTCCCTACCCGTTTCTCTCTTGTCTCTCTCACTCTGACAAGGTTTCCCTCACCTGAAAACAACTGCACCTGCAAATCGTATAAGACATAGACATATAACAATATATTTTTTTTCACTAACAAAGACCAAACCTTAATTGATGCATAAAAGTTTATTGGTAGACAGGTCGTGAGACGAATGGACGGAGGGGTGAAAAGGGTCAAGGGGTATTGGATGAAAAGGGGTCGAGGGGATGGGCGGAAAAGGGATGAAAGGGGGTTGAGGGGGTGGGATGAAAAGGATCAAGGGGAAGGAATGAGAAGGGGTCAGAGGGATGGGATGAAAAGGGGTTGAAGAGGATGGGATGGGAAGGGGTCGAGTGAGCGGGATAAAAAAAGGGTCGAAGTGGAGGGATGAAAATGGTTTGAGGGGATGGGATGAAAATGGTCAAAGGGGTGGGATGAAAAGGGTTTGAGGGAATGGGATGAATGGGGTTTAAGGGGATGGGATGAAAAGGGGTCAAGGGGATGGGATGAAAATGGTCAAGGGGATGGGATGAAAAGGGGTCAAAGAGATGGGATGAAAAGGGGTTGAAGAGGATGGGATGGGAAGGGTCGAGTGAGTGGAATGAAAAGGGGTCGAGGGGAAGGGATGAAAATGGTCAAAGGGCTGGGATGACAAGGGTTCGAGGGGATGGGATGAAAATGGTCAAAGGGGTGGGATGAAAAGGGTCCGAGGGAATGGGATGAATGGGAGTTTAAGGTGGTGGGATGAAAATGGTCAAGGTGATGGGATGAAAAGGGTTGAAGGGGATGGGATGAAAAGGGGTTGAGGGGTTGGGATGAAAGGGGGTTGAGGGGTTGGGATGAAAAGGGGTCAAGGGGATGGGATAAAAATGGTCAAGGGGATGGGATGAAAAGGGGTCGAGGGGACAGGATGAAAAGGGGAGGTATGTGTCGACAGATGATAGCAGAGGGAGGGGGTTAGGACACACTTTTGTGCGTTCCTGAGCTTAAGTTATAATAACTTAATTTCATGCACACTTCATGGTGTATTTGTGTATTTGGGGATTCCACCGCTGGCATATTTGCTTAATTTCCAGCATGTGTGTACGCTGTGTGTGTCAAGGTAATACTGTATCTGTCAATGAAGAATCAGCCATTAAAGCAGGGAAGAATTTATCATAAACAATGTGTGTAATGATAATCAGTTCTGCATTCTGTTTAGTTCACTGTTAAATGAGAGGCCTCGTCTGCAAAACAGTGCTTGAGATCAATGGCTTTGCTTTATTCTTCAAATGAACTGCAATGAATTCTCAAACACACACACACACACGTACATGCATTGTCACGAAAACAAGGAAACCGTCAAAAACCGTGTAATATTATGCAGTTTATCTGTCATCATGTGACATTCAAAATTGAACAAATTACACACAAACACCTACACACGGACTGGGAACAAGATTAAATTATCGGGATGCTCATGTTCACAAATCCTTCTCGGTGCATTCACACACCGTGTTGTCCTGGTCTGCTCCCTCTCTGCAGACAACAGCCAGGCCTTATTGAGAAATCAGAAAACTTTATTTCGATTTGAAGTTGTAGTATTAATTTTAATCTCAGCAAGCATAATGGAAAGCAAATAACACCAAAGCTAACACTCAAGGAAAAAATAAATTAATACATTGTTGCGTTTAGTCCAAATCAAATAACCCCTGTTTTGCACACAACTCCAAAGTACCTGAGGCAAATCAATAAGAAAGCTGCAAGATTTCATTAAGTGAAGAGCCCTTGTGGTGACTTTCTTGGAGAGCTGCGCTGATCCAACAACCTGTCAGGGCCTCGTAGTCGATTACAGCGGGGATTTCAGAACATTATTATGGGTTCAGGGGTCAAATTGTGCGCCGCTGATCCCGCCTGCTGGGACTTGCTGTAATCTGGAAGCAGTTCTGAGCTGATTGCATTTCTCCTCATTTATTTTGCACACCACAGGAGACTGGAGACGATCATGATCCATACAGAGCACCGAGGGGGTTGTCTTTTAACACCCAGCGCTATTTATCAAATGGTTTTACTAGGCGTAAATGACCATTGTTCAATTCGACTCAGCCCTCGTTTTAGAGACTGATTCAGATCATCTAATCTGAGCAGCTCGTGCTCAAGTTTGTCTTTCCTGTCAAAATACGGGAATTTACGTTATAGGATATGAATAATAATGTTTCCGTGTCGAATAGTGGTCTCATGAATGTAATTTTCACCTCTTAATTAATCGCTACAACATCTCTTAAAATGATTCCCATTACAAATATGAAGTGGAAGTTATAACTGCTGCGAAAAGTTCTCCAACTTTGTTAAATTATCTGTTTACTTCTGTAATTAAGGAGTCTGTCCAGTGTTTTTGCATGATTTAGCTCATTTACCACAAATGAGGTAGAATCAACATCGTTGCCAATTATGCTGCAAAGCACACTTTGATCCATCTGGACTTAGAATAGCTTGGAAAAAAACAACAACCAAAAAAAAAAACAGCCCAGAATAGAAACTGTTTTTACAAATTACCAGGATCCAGTTTCAAGTCTTCATGCTGCGGCGAGAAAGCATTAATCAAACGTGTTGTGTACTTTGATTTGAAATAGATTAAAACATGCTGACACGCTGATATGGTCCTGTTACGGATAAACAGTAATTCTGTGATGGCAGAAATCCCAGTTCTGCATCAACATTAGAATTACACCACCTGCCAGTCAAAGCTAACGCTCCTGCCAGACAGAAAGACCTCACGCTCTAAAACAAAGGCCTTCGTTTTTGGTCGAAGTGAAACCACGCGGCCGCCGTCGATGTTGGTTTGACACTGAGAAAAATCCCATTGATGGATCGTTTTAATACCAATCCTTGCTACTTACTGTGAATTCGGTGACTCCGATGCTAATGGCGTTAAGAGACTAACGCGGAGGTGTNTTTTTTTTTTTTTCTCCTAAACTAAAAAAATTAAAAAAACGCCGCCTCCGTCTGCGGGCTGAGTAACAAAGACATTTCCGGAGCTGCTGCAGTCGGGCCGTGGTAAACATCAAAGGCAGAGGTTGTGCTCGGGTGTCAGGCCCCTCGGAATCAAAGACTCGTAACTTCTTTTTAGATTTCAAATTTTGCACCAACATTATGTGAGGGTGGATTTTCCTTTTAAGTCCTTCAGTTCAGGCTGGCAGCGGGTGTGTCATCTCCGGTTACAGAGTTTGGAAGGGAAGTTGCACACTGCTAAACATCAAAAAGACAAAAAGTATATGTAACACTTTCGTGGCATCCGTACTTTGCACCCAATATGAAAAGAAACAGTTTGATCTTCTCTTGCAGTGTAAAGCAACGAAGCACATGCATCACTGTACGGTAAATGTATTCCCTTACATGTTAGCTGTATTGATATATATATACACATATACAGCATGTAGTTATCAATATCCCTCTGCAGCTGCCACATGTCGAAGGATATTGATATTGATCAGCAGAGTCCTTCTGTTGCTCACTGCATTATTGCATGTCTCCATGTGTAAGCACGGCCGTGTCAATGACGTTTTATGAAGTTCTGATGGAAATACGATCGATTTATTCCTCCCGGCTGTAAGGGAAATAAACAAATACCAAAAAAATATATATGAAAATCCACAGGAACAGGAGTCAGTCTGCTTTTTCCTCTCGAAGAAAAAAGCTCTCAAGCTTCAGCCTCCGACTGATGATAAGCAGCTTATCACATCTGCTGTAAACTGTAGCTTGGACTAATAATGTTTCCGAGAAGCTACACGCTCATCCAAACCGGTTTAACGGTTTAAAAATCATTTACACCGATCAGGCATAATATTGTGACCGCCTTCCTTCCTAACATTGTGTAGGTCTCCCTTGTGCCTCCAAAACAGTTGTGAGTCATCAGAGAATGGACATGGGCCTTCTGAGGGTGTCCTGTGGTGTCTGGCAACAGGATGTTATTAGTGGGGGGCCTTTGGGTCCTATGAGTTGAGGGGAGGGGCCTCTGTGGATCATCCCACTGACACTTGATCAGTTTAGGATCTAGTATATCCAGCAAAGGTTCAAAAAAAGGCAACTGGAGAGTTTTTTGAGAAGACGTTTCACCACTCATCCGAGTAGCTTCTTCAGTTCTTCAGAACTTTGTTGGATATACCATGACCTGGATGACTGAGAACCTTCACAGACTTTAGGAGGCAAATTGGAAGCCAGGTCAACACCTTGTACTGTTCTTCATTTTTTTTTTTGTTTGTTTTTGTTTGTTTTTGTTGTTCTAAAAGCGTTTTTGTGTCTGTGTCAGGCTGCATCCTGCTGGGAATGGCTGCTGCCATCAAGGAGTGTCATTGCTATCGGGTGGGGGTTCCTGGTCTGGTCTAGGTGGATGCTACATGTCTAAGTAACATCCACACCAGTGAGTTCCAGGTCCAAACGTTTCTCAGCAGAACATTGCATCGTCACAAGATGGTCAGTGTTATTTACTTCTCCTGACAACGGTTTTAATGTTGTGGCTGATCGATGTACATAAACTGGGAAGCATGAAGACAAACTGCAGAAAGACAAAATGCAGTTCCTGTCGATTTTTAAAACTTGTCTGAAGTATATCCGGAGATGACAGGATCTCTCTCAGCTACGCAAATGTCAATACGCCAGGGTTTTTTCCGTTATGTCGGATGAATTATTACCGGTGAAACAAGAACATTTTGGTTTTATTTGGAAATGAATCTGTTTATCTCAATATTCTTTCAGACAGGATTAAATGTTTTTACTTTTGGAGCTGCTTGTTTCTGATTTGTGGTACTGGCCCCACCAACCTGCCCATTGTTCAGTTCCTTCCTGAACGTTATGCATGATTAGAAAGGTGGAACACACGATGAGCAACAGCCTGTAGTAAGTTCTCAAAATAACAGTATAGACTGATGTATCGACTGAATATATGTAGTAGTCATCATGATGTCACATCCTGCGTCAAATAATGCACTAAAACGAAACTTAACGGAAAAATGGACACTTGAGTATTATATTAACTAGGCCTACCTAAAATGACAGAAACCATCCTTTAAAATTATCGGCTTATGATACTTCACATGTGGCGTGGCTTTATGCCCCTGTGCTCTTGCTTAATAGTAACTGTAACTGGACACTATACACCCACTATGCAAAGTGATATTTATTTAAATATTGGCAAGTTAAGATGGCGGTGAGGCTGATGGTTGGTTGTGATGGGCTCGCAAGGTGAAGGCAGGTAAGGAAGTGGTATGGTGTGGGGCTGAGCTGGGCTGGGTTGAAGGTCCGGCGGCAGCGGTGTCTGGTGATGATCCTGATACCAAGAAAGATTCAGGTTAGAAAACGTTGAACACCGAAAGACAAACTCTTGATGGACGGTCTGAGGACGATACCGCAGGGGTTGATACAACAAACTGACAGGGAGTGGATAAAAGACAGAGATAGATATACTGCAGAGCTTGATGAGTGCTTGATTGGTGTGCAGGCTTATTGAAGAGATGGAGTTGATTGATTGCCACGCCCAGAGACAAAACACAGAAAAGAGACATGAGAGAGGGAAAACACCTGAAACACAAGGAATAGGGGAGAGAGCACATTGTCAGCTTAGTGCTTGCTCTGGGGGTTTCGGACTCTAGGCTTTGTAACGGAACTTGGGATTGTCATTGACGGCACTGAATTGAATAGTCATTTCCATAAGAAAGGTGGAACACACAATGAGCAACAGCCTGGAGCAAGTTCTCAAAATAACGGTACAGACTGATGTATTGACTGAATATAAGTAGTAGTCATCATGATGTCACATCCTGTTTCTATAGCATCAGATAACAAACTAAAACGAAACTTATCGGAAAAATGGACACTTATGTATTATATTAACTACCTAAAATGACAGAAACCATCCGTTAAAAAAAAAAAATTAAATTTGACATGTACTTTAGTGTTTTAGTTTGGCCCAAGTCCCATCCACTAACATGGAGGGGGTGGAGCTTATGGCCTATACTGCAGCCAGCCACCAGGGGGAGCGCTACTTGCTTTGGCTTCTCTCTTAGAGTAGCTGTCGTGTTGTCCATTTTTTATACAGTCTGTGGTGGTTTTTAGTGTTTTATTTTGGCTGAAGTCCCATCCACTAACATGGAGGGGGTGGAGCTTATGACCTATGCTGCATCCAGCCACCAGGGGAGCTCTACTTGCTTTCGCTTCACTTTTGATTAGCTGTTCTGTCGTCCGTCTTTATATGGTACAGACGCTTGTGGTGGCAACCGGCACAGACTGTGCCATTGACAGCTCTAATGGACTGATTTCAAAAATGATCAACTTTTCATATATTGTTCTACAACTTTTATACCCTGCTTTTGTACTTCACACTGAACCAGAAATGCTCTTTTTATAAGATCTGCAATCAACGGTTACCACTGAGGGAGAAAAAAAAAATGCAGACGGGAAAGGCTGAGGGTCAACAATGTCTTATTAAAATCAATAAAGCAATAAAATAACTAAACCTCCACGTCCCCAACTATTAAAAATACAACAAAAATAGGATGGGACTGAGACCTGTGCCTTCTCAACCCGGCCTTTGATAAATCCCATCAGCCCCAACAACTTCCCGGCAACAGTAATTATCCATCAATAAATCCATGCAGCGGATGTATCAGAGTGTGATTTTGTGTATTTTCTTGTTAAGAAACAAACAAGAAAGAAAAAAACTCAGATACAGGCATTCTTCTCTCATCCTGCAGAATTCTAGACGTAAATCTTAAACTTTTCATTATGTCCCCGGTCCATTCTTGCATCAGGAGCTTTGTGTTAAACCAACCGCTGTGCTTTAGCCCTCAGATGCATGAATTATGAAAGCCTGGGTCAAGATTTTCTTCTTTAGTGTTTTTTTTTCTCTTTCTTTTTTCTTCTTAGGGCATGAAAAAGAAAATATGATTTTTTTTTTTTTTCAGATAGTTACAGACATTCCAGTGGACTATATGTGCCTGAGCACTCAATGTAAATCCTATGAATGTAACGGGAAAATTAATTTAAGTAGTGTTTTATGGTAAATCCATGCACAATTATTTCTTTATATTCTTTTTAAAAAACATTTGAACACATTTTCACACATTTTAAATCTGTATAGGCCTATTGTTTAAGCCTGAATAAGGAAACAAACGATACTCACAACTGTGACGCTTACCTAAACTAAGTCTATGTTTCAAAGCATCTCCAACGATAAGAACATTATTGTGAGTCTCCATAGCTCTTTAAGGAAGCAGGGCTGGTATTACCATTACCATTATCCTAGCATTAATATGTTTTAGCAACAAGAACTGATAGGTTAGTCTCTGCAGCTCCGAACACAACCTTTGAAATAAACCTCTGTCATATCCTCAGTTCATCAAACCTAGGCTGTATGAAAATTAGCAAAGCTATCCCTGGCACAGTGGCACACGCAGCATTGCATGCAGATATACACTGGTCAGCCATAACATTATGACCATGAGAAGTGACATCCGCACCAATGAATGCTACTTGGACATGTAGCACTCACCTACCCAGCCATCCCCAGCAGGATGCAGCCTGACACAGGCACACACACATTAACGCTTTAGGAACAACTCGGAAAAAAAAAAAAAAAAACCCGAAGAACAGCAAGTGGTGTTGACCTGGCCTCCAAATTCACTAGATCAAGTATCTCTGGGATGCTCTGGAACAAGCCTCATCCACAGAGGCCCCTCTACTCAACCCATAGGAGCCAAAGGCCCCCCACTGACAACATTCTGTTGCCGGACACCACAGGACACCCTCAGAAAGCCCATTTTACATTCCAGTCTCCTAGAAAAGGAGGCGAGTCTCCATCAAAGTAGTTGTCTCGGAATTTCAAGACATTTTTCCAAGCTTGAGTGTGGCCATGCACCACTGGCACATGTTCCACAGCTCCCTCATCATGCGGACCTAGCCGTGCATCCTGGCCCTCGTAATCTTGAGTGTTAGCATCCCAACTTTCTGCATCTCCATTATCCTCAGCTCTTATGTCTCTATTGTTCTCTGGCAGCCCCTCATAATCACTGTTGTCACTATACTCATCCTCACTGGAGTCGGACTGAGCTTGCAGACTACAAAATGTGACAAAATAATAATCGTTACTCACACAAACTACAGCTAATCTGCACCAAGGTGTATATTTTCAAATGGATAATCAATAAATATAGTGAATATACACTGATTTACATCCAAAAGAGTTACAAGAAAAGGTGACGCAATTACACGAATTGTATTGAAAATATACTTGGCGATGCATGACGTTCACTTCACTGAAGACGTGGTTTATTGTACATTTTACCTCTAGAATTCTTTTGGAATAGAGGGATTGACAGGATATACCAGCAGTAGTCAACAAGCCTAACCCTAACCCTGATTGACCATGCTGGATTCAGAGAAAATGTACTTGCAGTTACTCCGACTGAACACTGAATAAAACTCAATGAAGCGGTGCAGCAGAGGGCACTCCAGAGGCTGATATGCAGTTAAGTCCATAGAAACCAATGGCATTTAGGAGAAACAGACTTTTAAATAGCAGTCCACTGCAACCACCACTATGCGTCAGAGGGTTACAGTCAGCTTTCTTTTCACAAATTACTTAAAAGTCATTTTTCAAAAGTGACGTACGGCTGAAACTCGATGCGATTTGCGCAGAATAGTGCCCTTTTTTTTTTTACCTTGTTCCCTTGTTCCCAAGAGGGCATGCATGCAATTGCTTGAAACATTGTGCACCGTAGAGGAAACAAAGACAGAGGATAAAATTGGACAAACTAAGAGAGCCTGAGGGATTCAACTCGCATTTGGGTGACTAGCATGAATATTTATCATGTGGGGCAAACAGTGCTTGTGTATATTAGCTTTTTTAGAATATTCTTATAGAGTTTAACCGAGTTTCATTATTAAACTATAACATCATAATACAGATGTAGACAATAAAGGAAAGTAAACACTGACAAACAGTTTGTACTCATATGGAAGACCCCTGGACACATGCGGTATAATTTCAGGGATATAATCATCACTATTGGATATATATATTCTCTGATATCAGTGGGCTCTTTGGCATCATCCCACATAATGATGAAGGAGGAGAGTGATGCTTTGAACAGCACGAACCTCACACCACCGCTGGCTCTTTTCAAGGGGAGGTGACTATTGCTTGGCTTGTCAGCCTCCGATCCTGCCAAGCGCTCGACAGACCAAAGGTATGGACGCTCCACAAACAGAATTTTTAAATCTGGCCCGCATCAAAGGGCTGAATGGGAAATCACAATCAACTGGGGAGAATGTCAATGAGCCGCGCTAATCCGCGGCTATTGGAGAAGACGACGGCGGAAGGTTCGGCACAGGAATGTCAGAGATTGCTTTATTTTGTCTCTCAAAGAAAAAAATTGGTTTCTCGATGCGAACTTATTATAACTTAAGTTCAAGAACAAGACCACGCCCCGTGTCATTCTCTGTCCCGTGCTTAAAGGTAACCCTCACCCTCTCTGTTTGTCTCAGTTCTTAACCCCTACCCTCCCCATCCTTCTCTTTTCTTTTCTTCCTCTTCCACCTTTCATTACAAGAACCAGGGCGACAAACTTCCTGAGATGTGCCCCCGCTCCCTGGCTTCTTCTACCACCGTCCATCGACACGTCCCACCCCTTTCATGCCTTCTGTTCGGGGTCTCAGGGGATGAAAGAGAAAGCTTGAAAGAGATGCCATCCCATCTCTCTTTCATCCCCTTTGACCCCTTTTCATCCCTTCCCCTCAGCCCTTTTCATCTCATCCCCTCGAATCCCGTTTATCCCGTTGCATCCCATACCCTCTACCCCTTTTCATCCCACATCCTTCGACCCTTTTCATCCCTTACACTGTCTACCAGTAAACTTCTTTGCATCAATTAAGGCGTGCTCTTTATTAGTGAAAGGTACTATACTTATTCAGTGCACTCGAGTGATCTCCACACAATCTGATTGATCAAGAAAAAGTCGCACATCAGCATTTCTCAAAATGTGTTTCTCCTGAAACTTGGAAGACCAGGAATGCCGTTCCAGCGTCACTTTGATTGTCTTGGTCAGAAAACCGGATTTAGGATTATATGCACAAGGCCAAAACCCCACAGCTGTCTCAGCCAACCTGGAGAAAGAAGAAGAAGAAGAAGAAGAAGGCCCTTCAGAATGAACGTTTTTGAATCATGCTCGTCTGTTAGAGCCCCCCTTCAAAATAAATGGTTCTGTTATTCCTTTATAGTACGAAGAACTGACTTGAGTTACTGCCTTCCTTTAATTGCAGGCAGTAGCTGTTAGCAGAAAAACGCTCTGTCTTCCTCGGGAAAAGCTCCCCATTTTATAGGCTTATAAATGTGTACTGGAGCTTTAACACAGCCTCGCTTGAAGGGCCATTCACTCTTCTCTCAATTTCTCTCCTGCAGCTTGATCAATTACCAATTTTGCCCTGCAAAACGCTTGAACGTTGACAAAATACAAAAGCAGCCTCTTCAGTGACTGTTTTGTGCTGGTTATGGTTTCCACGTTTAAACCAACGCGTCTCCTGTGTGTGTTTCACTGTAATGCTTCATTCATCCGGTACGAGAGTTACTGTCACAATTACTTGTGCTGCGCTGTAGTGTTCCTGATCAAAGCCCGTGGTGGAAGTTTCCTCAGAGGCAACAACCAACGGTTCCAGCTTGCAACAATGAGAAGAAAAAAAAAAAAAAAAAACACGTGTTCAGTAACTGACTTTTGGATAGAAGATGGTGCAAAATAGAGCAGTAAAAATAGAAGTTTTGCACACAGAATAAGCAGCGCTGCAGCAGAGCCTCGCACTCGGGGCAGAGCTCGTCGGAGCAGCTTTTGTTGATCACAGTGGCAACGCAGGCAACGCAGCATTAACCGCCACAGTCTACGGTGTTGACAGCTGAAGTCAGCATCCAGGCATTTTTTTCCTCTGTGCCCGGTCTCTGAAGTGTGAAACTGTTTATTTTAGCATGAAAATATCTTTCTTTAAAACTCTTACCGACTGTGCGAGGGTAGACCTGCACGTGGTCGCGTGTTAAATCCTGTACAGAAACACGGGAACCCTCTGTACGGCAAACCAAGAGGGACTCCGTTATCAAGCACTATAAACACAGCAGCATCTGCATCTGTTATTGGTTTTGCATTATAAAAATAAAATATGTGACAAAAGTAAAACACGGTAAATGCGCCAACATTCTGTTGTTGCTGTGGTAGACAGGACTGCTGGGTAGATTTATTTGGAGTTCTTAATTAGCAACAGTGACAGCATGGCTGGTAAATGTTTTATTTCTTTCGTGTCATCATTTTGAGGCACCAACTGCAGCAGGAACGACAAAGACGCGTTCTTGTTGAGGTTTTCTGGGAATCTTCAGGCATTCTGGGTATTTTGAGTGTTTTCATACCTGTCTGTCTGTCTGTGGACAGATTTTGACATCTCGACAGTCTCAAGACACAAAACCTTTGCACGTGTGTGGCTGAGGACAGATTGTGTCATAATCATTCAAGACGCAGCTACAAAACTTCACTGGTCTGTTATGCAGACCGAAATGAAATGCATCACAGCATGTCTAGCAGTGCAGCAGCATTTTCACAAGTGATCGCCTGACATTGTCTATCTAGATGTGGCATGAACACTTCCTCATTTGTGGTTCCTGCTGATTCATGTCTGTGTGCCATAGGCCCCGCTCAGACCTTGCATCAACATCCGTCCATGTAACCAGATTGAAGTACAGGCGTGAATACACTGAGCTCGCATTTGAGACAGCCAGGGGTTGCACGTGCACGTTGCACAAAGTCGACTGTTATATTGACACCGTCTAAATGCCACGAGCAAACGTCACTGATGGCGTCACTAATAAAACCACAGTAGAAAGTAATGCTTTGCAGCAACGTAATCTATATTCTTGATCTGAACACATGTGCTGAGAACAGACAGCTCATGCGCTACATACAGTGCTCTGCAGATATGTATAGACTGTACAAAAACAGGCAGCAACTCAGCACCATCAATAGCATTTAATAGTACTCCACAGCTAGTTGTGTAGCTGGGTTAAAAGATGCAGTATTTCTTTGAAGCATTTTCCGTGTACTGCAGCTTAAGGTCTAATAAGTGAAGTTGTTAATTGACTGCTGTCCAGAGGATTTGGACCGTTCCTCATCCGTTAGGAGATGCCTTTTCAGATGAGTGAGCATTGCAGTAGTGCTTTTGTTGTATTTCAGGACTGACTTATATTTTCTGCATGTCATGGTAGAATGGACTTCATCTTTAGTGAAGTATTTCCACAAACTTGATGAACCGATGCTTGTTTGCTGCAATGACCTCACCTGTCTTCTCGGAGGCGTCCATGTAGTTATTGTCACATGATTCGTGGCCAGTCGACGGGATGCTTAAAGTGTCATCAGCGAATCGGCAGACTGAGTCGTTTGTACAGCCGCGAGCGTGAACGCACAGTTCTTCAACTGAGTTTTGCCTCATTCATTGTGGAAAGAAATCACACATGACTGCTATTATTAAAGATCTCGTGAAAAGGAAAAAGCACCGTAAGTGATGTCTGTGTCAGAACTGAGGTCGGATCTGGAGACGCGTGTTACAGTCAAGTGTGAACAAAGGCCTTAAAAGCTGGCTACTTGCGATCGGTGACTGTGAGTCATATGGTGCGTGGTGTCTTCCTGTGTGGTTCTCTGTGCTCCCTGTTGTTTTTCATCTTCATGTGTGCTGAGTACTGATTGGAGGGATTGGCAGAGAAGCCAGTCACTCTCCCTTTTTTATTTTTTCGTCCTCCTCTGTGACCAGTAAGACCGCTAAACCATCCCACGGTCTGGGCCTTCATCTGCGCATCTTGTGCAGCAATGTGTTTTTAAAATGTTAGTTAATGTACAAGTAGGTGGAACTTCCTGCTGGGCCTGTCGCACCTCCTCCGGTGCCCATAGGTCAGCTGCAGGGTCATCAGCCAGGAACCACCATACACCAACTTTTTGTCCCTTTTTCATCAGCCTCCTCTAAAAGTCCCTTCGTAGCCTTCCTCAGCTTCCCTCCCGTCACTCCTGCGTCCCTCAAAAGGCGTGGGTAGATGGTGGTCTTCAACCCAGCCTCCCAGCACTCAGAGGCCAGCTCTGAACACTTGGCCTCCTCCCACTTGAAGGCAACCTCCATCTCCTCCGCTGGAACCGTAAGCTCGATGAGGTGTGCCACTCTTGCTCCCGTGGACCACACAGCAATGTCAGGGCGAAGAGATGTGGTGGTAATCTTGGTGGGGAACCAGAGCTGCCTGTTGAGGTCAACCCTCATGTCCCACTCCTGGTCAGGGGAAAAACTGCAGTCCAGATTTAAATCCTTGTCTTTATGCATAAACTGCTGCAGTGACCGTAGAGTTGGAGCACAGCTAAGAACACAGGCACCCTATACACTTTAGCTGTATAGGGTTAAAATGGTATCCCCCAGTAAGTGTTCTGACGTGAGCATGCAGATGTGACATAAATTTATTACCACTCATCAACACACCATCACGGCATTATCAACTTTTAATTCATAAAAAATGCCTCCGTCAGAACCTTTGTCACAGATTGAGAACGTTCGCCTTTTATGGCCACAGATTCCACCCACGCCTCTATTTAAAGCGCGCGGTCATCCAGTAACATTTATCCGCTCACATCATTCATCATGGAATCCCTCGTGTCCTCAGATCATGGGACAGTGGTTATTTCACCGCTCGGGGAGTGGAAAAAAATTTAAAAAAAAATCTGCTGGCAGCAGAGTGTTTTCTTCTTTGGAATCACCGCCACCGCCACCTCCGGCTCACCACCTTTCACGCGATAAAGGAGGCACTGACTGTGGAACCCTTCAAATTGAAACTCATAGCCTATCTATTCTCATTGTCATGTGACTGACATTAGTGCCGTCGCGCTCACCGGCAGCAGCCTCTAGGCTTACTCCACGCTAGACAGCTGTGATGCAGAGACGGGCCGGTGGGAAGCCAGTGTGCCCTCCTACATTCCTGGTTGCTGCACCACCGCACTCAGTTGCCCCGCTATCAGTATGAGTGTGCATTTGGCTCTCTGAGCGGCGGTTGTTTATCTTTCCCCTCTGTCATACAACGGCCTGACGTTTCTGCTGGGGAGTGGATTGAGGTTATGCACTTACTTCTGGGGGATGTCGACGCCGGCCAACGATCCATCCTCATATTTATCACAAACAGATCCCTTAATTCTGCTGCGCTCCAAATCTTAAAGGGACAGCCCACCCAAAAATCTAGTATATGTTGAACAGGCATAATATTATGACCACCTTCCTAATATTGTGTAGGCATCCCTTGTACCTTCAAAATGATTGTGACTCATCAGAGAATGGACGTGGGCCTTCTGGTGTCACACAGATATTTGATCAGTCAGGGATGGGGTGGGTGCTAAGTAACATCCACACCAATGAATTCCAGGTCCAAAAGTTTCCCAGCCAAACAATGAATTTTCACAAGATGGTCAAAGTTATTCACTTCTGTCAGTGGTTTTAATGTTTTGGCTGATCAATGGATATCGCACTTGGTGGCACCACCTGACTCAGTCGTTACCCTATATCCAGTTGGCTACATTGCCAAACTGTCAAGTTATCTGGGTCTCACTGTAATCACACTGGCTCATATCAGTACATACTGTAGAGTTGACTCAGCTGAACCACACGTGGATGTTTCTCAATAGAAATGATTGCTTCCCTTTTTATTTGGAGGAACAGCTGTCTGATTGGGAACGAAATCCTCCAGTTTTCCCTCTGCTTCTGAAGGGACGCACTTCTCGTTCCTTTATTTGGAACCGTAAACCTAGCTTGTAATTTGTTATTAGAGCTGAGATTTATTTATTCTTAACAGCCGAGTCATTTTAATCCTTACTCATTTTAAGCAGAGTGGAGTGACTGACTGAACAAGCATAGTTTGTTGAGCTGCTACTATTGGCATGACTAAAAAGAAGCAAAGTCTTTGATAAAATTACCTTGATACCACAGTCTCATTCATTCACTCACTTTCTGTGACCGCTTGTCCTCTGGGGGGGTTGCGCACGGGGCTGGAGCCTATCCCAGGTGTCACTGGGCGAGAGGCAGGGTACACCCTAGAATCACTAGTTAACCTAAGGCCCCAGTCGGCCAATGGGTCCGAACCCAGAACCTTCTTGCAGAACCACCACGCCAATAGCAAATAGAACTAATGTCCTAGCTTAAACATGGACTAGAAAAGACACAAACATGAATATTATATATAATCTGTATATTATTCCGCAAACCCAAATGCACATTTTTTTAGATGACACCATAAAACATCACTAATTCCCCTGATTCCTATTTCCGCTAGTCAGTACAGTACATGTTCTGATCGTTAAATTCCTGTTGTGCGTCTAAATGCACGTCTAAATCTGAACTGTGTAATGCAGCAATAAAATGTATCATGTGCCTTCTGGGGAAAATCTGATTTGTCTTGTCAGCATAGCTGCCATAAAACTGCAGCAAATACCCGGTGTGGGCCTACGGGTTATTTGCTACAGGAGGGCATTTGGTGCTAATTTCAAAACTATACCGTTTATTTGTTGCCATGACTTATATCACTTAAGTAACACAGTCTAATTATTATACTTCTGCACAAATCTTCAAGTCTTCAGCAGGACTTTCTACAGTAGTCGCACTGTTGGCAACTGAATATTCCTTGGCCAATGATCTCCAGGGCCAATCAAACTGTTTGGTTGCTCTGTATGCGGTGATGGACCGAAGAGCAACAGCAACATCGTCATAAACGTCATCTAAGTGTTCTGGAGTTGAATTTGTTGGTTCTGACTCACATTCTGATAAGAACTGAGTCTGGGTCTCTCGTCAGTCCATCACGGGGGGAGAGACAACCATTCATGCTCACATTCATGATTTAGAATCACCAATTACATACACTTCTTTTGGACTGCAGGAGGAAGCCAGAGCACAAAGAGAAAACCCAAGCAGGCGTGGCGAGTGCATCCACTCACAAAGACCAGCACATTTAAACCCAGAGTCTTCTACCTGTGAGACATCAACTGCAATCAAACAGCCTTTTAAAGTTTCTGCTTTGCACTTTTTTTCATGTGCAGATTTGGAAAGAAATGCTAATTGAATCTTAAGTGTAAATGGGGACTCATACATTTATTTCCCTTTTCTCTTTCCACCCACATAAAAGATGGTCATCATTTAATAACTAAGAAGCTTCCTTTATGAGGGCGCAGGGCAAGGGTAGATTAATAACCTGTCCTCAAGGGGTTGGTTATCTCTACGAGAAGGGCCACCTTAATGCGGCGGAGGAGTTTGTGTATCCCGTGACCCCCTCTGCTGAATTGTGAGCGGTAAATCGGTCAATGTCATGAAGTGGACTACTCAAGGAAAAGGACCCAGGTGCGGGACTCTAGTGTTCAGGCACAAGGACAGGACTTTAATGAGTTCAAAAGCTGGACGGAGTTCCAAGAAGAAACTAAAGGATCTACAGGAGCCACCACAAGGCTGGCTGTAAGGCCTCCAGACCCTCCTCTGTGGTAAGCCATGAACTGTTTATAAGATAGACATCAGTCACTGGCCTGCAGACCAACATTTTGAAGCCTAGAGTTTAGCACTCAGTGCCGCCATCTTGGTTTTTATGGAGTCACGAGTAACAATATTTGGATCAGGGAGGAGGGAGGAGCTGGGAAAAACTGAGGGGTGGATCTGACTGAGAACTTGAGGACGGGTAGTCAGTCACTCCAACCAACCTTCTTTAAGGTTTGATATCTGCTAAATTATTAAACTATTTTCAAAAGGAGCATCAGAACATTGATCAGGAGACGTGAAGGACACATCCATTGTTTATACTGCATACATTCAGTGTTTTAAGAAGCAGTATTTTAAGCAACAAAAGGACTTTGGTTACAACACTGAATGCTTAGTTGGCCAAGGGAACTGAGGTTTGGGGTTGGGCTATGCTAGGGATTTGTCTCGTCTACAGTTCTTGTTTTTTTGTGATTTAAAGAGACACAATATTTAAGACTGCAGGAGTATGGAGGCTTTATTTTGCAGACGATGTGCCACTGTTCTATTCTGGTTAAGTGTGGCCTGGTGGGTAGCAGAGTCACGGCTGAAGGCTTTTGGACACTTCGGGTCCATGTTCATCACTGACGATTATATAGAATCTGATAAATCAATAGGTTGGATTACAACTCTTGGGAATGGATGCAAGTCAACAGATGAAAGACAAAATAACAAGCTACAGCGTTAACTATAAAAGTACGTTTTTGCGTATTTGTCCCAGGTTGTCCTTGTCAGAATGTTTTGGATAAAATAAACAACTTCCTCAATTTGACACACTATTTAGTGGGCAGCTGTGGGACAACAAAGAACGGCAGCAGAACTGATCTTCTGTAAGAGGGTTCCTTAGACTGGCACCGGACCAACTGCCATCCTTGTCAAGATGGTGCACCAGTCCCATGTGTATCTGTTCTCTCGTAAATCAGCCTGCTATTTGATTCTGAATCAGTGAACCGCCTCCGGAGGCTCATCCAGGCAGGGTGGGCAGCGGGGGGCCCATGAGGCCTCAAAAATATTATGACCGGCCCTGCTTTTCTAAGATATTGCAAGTACAGGTGGGTGAAATGATTCAGGGTGTTTTTAGAAACGCTCAAGATGCAAAAAAGATCCCATCATCCCATGATGAGGACTGTACCTATCCAGTAACAGGACACGCAAACCTCAGTTCTAAACACCACTGTTGCGCAACAAAGCCTGAAAATCTTTTTTTTCCCAACCCTAAATCTCGTGGGAATGAGCTGTACTGTTACGCGTCCGTGATAAGTAACGTGATTTATCAAAATTGGGAAGGAACAATATGGTAAATAGTACCCTCCCCTTCCCGCATCTCATTAACTGAGTCCCGTTGCAGCTATAGGTGAAGCTGCCTCTCTCTGCCATACTGAAGCAGGTGTCCAACATGGCGAACGCTGGCAGCGGCTCTCTCGCGACTATTCTCTTTTTATTCGTGTTTCAAGCGGCTCTTCTCAAAGGTAGGACTTCTCCGATGCTGTCTGAAAGGAATACGCACTCTCTTGTCAGATTTCCGTGGACGTGGATGTAGAGGAGAGCGATCTTTTAATTTTTTTTTTTCTGTCAGTGGCTGTTTGTTTCTCTTGACCGTGCGCGGCAGAGCGTTTTGGATCTATCTGGTGATGTTTTCGTGCAAGTGCGAAAACCTCCCGCAAAGTTGAAGGACTGAATAGAAAGCGCCGGTTTATGCGCTCCGGGTTTGTCTCGATCCACATACGCTGCTCCGGCAAATGCATCACTTTGCTCCCCGTTAGGCTGCGGGGCTGGACGGCTTTGCCGCTGCACAACTGCCAACTTAAACGCGTACATGTTCTCATGCGAGATCGCAAATCGCGTTGCGTTTTGTCGCTCGGCGAACGCGCGGGCGTTTCGGCGTGCGTAAAAGTAGTGTTCGCGTCCTCGGTTCCCGGGCTTGATTTACTTTTGCGGCGTGTCGTCCAGACACGGACCCCCGAAATGCCGCTGGAAATCACGGAGAGCAGCCGTGCGTTAAAGTGGAAGATGCAGCAGCCTCGTGTGGGGACCAAACTCCGTTCGAAAAATAACCGCTATTTACTTCGACTAACCCGAGACAAAGATTAATTTGCGTTGCAACGGAACGCCGCTCATATTCTAAATGATGTGCATCTTTTGATGAATTCGGCGCAGAGGTGGCTCGCAGATCTGCGTTTGCTCCGCATTTAATCACAGTTCTCTCAGAATCCCTCCACTATCGGCCATCCCGCTGGATGTCGACTGGAGAAGGGGAGAGCGGCGGGCGAATCCGCTCCAAAAGTTGGCATTTCATTGACTCAAGAGCCATTTAGTGTTTCTGAACGTATGCCGAAATGAAAAGCACACCACGTGGTTTCATTCTACACCTCACATCAGCCGCCACATAACATATGTTAACTGTTGCTGGTAAACAAGGGGAAGATCTGCTTCCCCCCCGAGTTCCCAGTTGCGCTCCGGGGTGTGCACTCGTTGTGCCGGGACTGGATTTGCAGTGTGGCGCCGTTGCAAGGGAACGTTGTTGGCGGTCAGGTGCTTTTGAGAAGCGTGTAGATTTATGAAGAAAAGGAAAAAAAAATAAAGCAGTGCGTGGTTCGGACGGAAACTGCGACACGGAATCTTTACGCGTTTTAGCTGAAACCACTTGTGATGTTGTGTGGCGGTGACTCGGCGAGCTGCAGAACACGCGCACGCGTTTATTTGCAGATAATGAACAGAGCGTTTCCAGTGTTGAGCTGTGTGATGTGTGTTCAGTCGTGAACTACTGAGTTTTTCCCTCCCTCCATCCTTGCGCAGTGATACGGTGAAAGCTGCGCCGCGTCCACCTCCTGTCGTGGCCCGTATTTACATCCAGTTATGTAATCAATGATTGCAAACTCAGTTACGCGTTGCAGAGCTTCACTTCCTTAAGAATAACCCCCCTTTTTTTTGTGCTGAGTGCGAGGATCTGATTGTGAGAATAACAGCGAGGCAGATGTCGACGTTTGTCACGTTGTGGATTATCCACCAGGCTTAATCCAGTTTTATGCGTTAAAACGGGCGCGCAGCAGTAATATGTTGTTTTATTTTTCAGTGCCACAGGTCAGGCAAACACTAAGCAAGAGAAAGACAAAGTCAACAGGACTGTTTGTTGTCGCTGCTTTCTGGACAGTGCGCAGTGGAGCTTTTTACCATCATGGAAATGGCTCCACTGATTTCAAACAAAGCTCAGGGCGCACTTGCACAAAGCACATCAATTATTTACCTCCAGCTGCATACTGCAAGCTCACATTGTGCCAAACATTACAGCCCCCTCAGCCCCCCACCGCCCTCCTCTTAAATACAAAAAATAAATAAGATCACAGTGGAGTGGGGCTAAGAGAAGCCTGCAGTAATTAACTTCACCTCAACTACAAGTCCCGTTTTGGCACGGCTCACGCTGTCATCAAATCACACGAGTGCTTCCAAATGAGACGGGGAAAGGAGAAGTCGTTTGCGGCTCTCTGCGTCTGAGCTGTCGGCTTTCTCTTGCGCAGTCAGAGATCACTTTCATTCTTTGGAAGTGACTCGATAAGCGGTGGTCGGATTCTATAAATGATGTCAAACAGGAACTGGACATTTACCAAATGAAAGTTCTTAAAGCAGTGCTCATGATATTTGTCATATTAGATACACCTATCATAACACCACGTTATGACCACCTTCCGTCATAATATTGTGCAGGTCTTCCTTGTGCCTCCAAAACACTTGTGACTCCATACTTGTGAGAATGGACATGGACCTTCTGAGGATGTCCTGTGGTGTCTGGCTACAGTATGTTGCCATTGGGGGACCTTTGAGGGGAGGGGCCTCTGTGGATCATCCCACAGATACTTGATCAGTTTGGGATCTCGTGAATTTGGAGGCCAGGTCAACACCTTGTGCTGTTCTTCATGTTTTTTTTTTAGTTGTTCCTAAAGCTGTCTTCAGTTTTGGTTATCGGTTTCAGCCAAGAATTTTCATTTCGGTGCGTCCCTAGTGCCTGGTCTGGTCTAGGTGGGTGCTACATATCTAAGTAACATCCACATGAATCGCATGTATGAAAACCAAGTTCAAAAGTTTCTCAGCAGAACGTTGAATTGTCACAAGATGGTCGATGTTATTTACCTCTTCTGTCAGTGGTTTTAAATTTTTGGCTGATCGGTGTAAAT
>JASGAT010397113.1:0-10645 GCA_030220025.1 Chelon auratus | reverse complement strand
GGACTGAGAAGTAACGCCTCTCTCACCTTACTCTCCATAACCCTCCCTCCCTTCTCCTCCCTCACACACTCACTCCATCTGCTTCATGAACATGAGCCGGCTGCTTTCTCTGCCTCTCCGCGCGTCTTTGAGCTGTTTTGACATATGCGCTCCCTCTCCGCTTCCCTCTGCCTCTTTCTCTTTTCCGTCTTTCCACCAATCACACACCTCTCCATACCTCCATCTCTTTCTGTTTACCCCAGCCAGGACAGGAAAAGGAGCGGTAGCTGGGAGCCCCAGTGAAGAAGACTAACCACAATAACAGGAAGAGGAAGTGGGCAGTGACCTGTGTGTGTGTGTGTGAGTGTGTGTGTGTGAGTGTGTGTGTGTGACAGAGAGAGAGCGAGAGGGAGAGAGAGGGAGAGAGAGAGAGAGAGAGAGAGAGGGAGAGAAAGGAGGTTGCGGTCAGACAGCTGTGGTTCAACACTTTTGGCTGCTGAGTGAGAAAACCACATCAGAGGCGGCACGGAGGAAAAAAAAACAAGAGCGCCTTAAACCTGTTGGATTCACACCTGAGGAAAAACCTCAACAACCTGAGGAGGAAAACGGGGCAATAAGGACAGTTTTAGGTAAAAACTCCACAGTTGGAGCGACTGGAGTTTTTACTGGCTGGGGAAAAAAAGACACCATTGAAATTTCTACTAAAGAGTAACATCTCTGTCACCCTTACCTGCCAAGTGTTTCTGTCAGTTTGCCTACGGAAATCCATCTGTGGGATACATTCAAGAGGCATTGGCCCGTTTCTCTTCATCACAGACTTTTTTTCTTATCCAGCTGACAGTCCAGGAAAAAAGGATTTGTACAGAAAATCAAACTGAGACAGAAATCCCCGCTTGTGCAACAACACCTGCTGCTCTCTTCCTACGTCGGAACAAAGCAGCTGGCAAACAGAAGAGAGAGCAAAACAGAGTTGAAGCCGTGTGCGGTTTCAAACCTCTGTTGATCCTCGCATACCGGCCAATAACTTCTACCAGCTAAATTAATTAACATTTTGAGCGAGTGAGTGAGCACCTTGGAGGATCTGGGCTGGACCACCATTTCTGCCTCCCTTGGACTTTCTGTTTGAGTGGTAAGTTCTCTCTTTCTGTCTTAAAGTTGGGAAGAATGAAAGAAATACATACTGTACAGTGTGTTTTTTATGTGTGCATGTACTTAGATAACATGTATGTCTCAAGACGTACAGACATACAGATACATTCTGAGCTCTCCTGTTTAGCAAATTGAAGTGTGAATATACATTTCCCTCTGATTGAAAAGCAGCGTACGGCAGCGCAGCCAGAAAATGTAACCCAGATCCCTTGAAAACGCTCCAGGCTACTTTCCCATTCACTCCAGGGTGAATAGCTCATGAATACTAGTAAAAAGTGTCTCAAATAAGGTACAGAAATAACTTGAAATGATGGCTATAACCCCTTTCAGGACAGGCTGTCGGCCCATGTCACTGTTCACATATGTTATGCCAATGATCTCGGACAGCTCGGTGTAGATTTGAATGCTGTAATTGAGCGCTGTCCCCTTCCCCAGAGGCTGGACTGTCATTCCTGGAGACAGACGGCTGTGACCATTAAGATGATGATGAACTGTAGACGCAGCAGGAAAAAATTAAAAGGAAACTAAAACCACCAGGAGAGTTCTACACTGGGAAAAAAAATAGCGTTTCATCCCAACTGTCAAGTTGATATCTAGTTGGTTTAGCTATGAAGTATTGATGACACACATCTAATATTAACAGCACAGCGAAGATCTTGCCAGTTGAGTGGTGTCATTTTGTCAGCTGAAGACTTCCATGGCATACATATAGTGTGTTTGAGATCCCATTTATCAACTTTTAATGTCAAACAGCACATGCAAGGAAAGAGAAATTAAACCCTCATTATATGATTTCAGTTTTTTGTGACACACAATTTCTAAAGACGGCATTTGAGAGGAAATTGAGATTCAAATTTCTGAAGCTGTAGTGTGAGGTGTAGTCGTCCTACACAGAAGGGAGTGGTTACTCTGCTGTGGTGGATTTTCTCTGTGAGTCTGGATCCATGGCCCACCGTTATAGAAGTGATTTGATTTGTTTGTTACGTCGAAAGCCGTTGATGCAACTAAACCCAGTGGTCTAATTCCTGGAGAGGGAACTATCAGGGAAAATCCTTTGGATGCCATCTGGGAGACTTCGACCTCCCAGACACACACATACACACGCACACACACACGTCCGTAGATACACACACTGACACAAGACTCATGATTAGAGCCATTCATTCATTCAGATATATGTCAGTTTGGTTGACAAGCTGTCCAGCTGTGGCGATGTTAGCTCGGCTGAAGTCCGTGATTACTACTGAAAGACCCAGTTGAGGTTATTTTTTCAGTGACTGACCTGTATTCTGTGCTTGATATATTCAGCAGTATATCATATTTCATCTCCTACTTATTATATTATTTATTTGGGGATTCTTCAGTCCCCAAGAAATAGATCAATACATACAATCATCTAAAAAAAGGAATAAAACAGAGGATTACTCTGGTTTGGCTCCTACTCCTAGAATTTAAGGCTTTCAATTGCAGCAATCTGATTTTATTGGACATTAACATTCTTTTCTTGACAAGATTCTGCCAACATTGCTTTCAATTGTGAAGTGAACTGACTCCAGATGACGGCTTTAACAAAAACATGGATTTCAGAGAAATAATCTGCACTAATTGAAACGTGACTGTTTGTCACCACAGCTGGCCAACATCATTCATAAATAACCTGCTGGGAAATAAGCGCTGATTTGTCTGATTTGACTCTGTCACAGTGTCAGCGAGGACACTGTGTGTGATCTGTGTGTGAGGTCCTGGTGTGACTTGCCGGCAGACAGATTGTTAGAAGCTGCTCTGTGATTAAACCTGTTTTAATCTGAACAACAGACACATGCTGCCCTATGCAGCAGGCAAAACATGACAGAATTGAAGATAAGAAATCGCTCCCTGCGCCCAAAGCACACAAATAAACAAACTCCTGAATTTAGGGTAGTAAAAGCAGACTAAACATAGCGGGAACAGCAGACGTTTATGCAACACAACTTAAAGACTGAATCTCCTGGAGTGATCCGAGGATGTTTCATCAGAAAATACTGGTAAGATATTTTGCTGTTTGTGAAGCTTTATCAATAGAGCAGAACAGTAAATTGTTCATTATTTTTGATCTTGAGATTACACTGCACATCAAAATTCATCCTAATTTGAACAGGTTCTTCCTCTGGGTAATGGTTCATCCTGTGAGGAGAAGAAATGTCAGTTTTTATTTTATGTGCAAATTTAATTTAATTATTTTGGTGGATTTTGGCTCAATATCTCACGCTCATAGATGTTCAGGTAATCACAGGGAAGAGCTTTAGGGATCATCCTCTGGGGATGATGAATAAATGTATGAGGTATAATCTGTCCAGTTGTTGTTGAGCTATTTTAGGCAGAAGTGTTGGACAGATGGACAGCCACAGTGACAGTCTCTCCAACAGTGGGACACATTTGAACCATTTTCTGTCAAGTTAAAGGAACATTACAGATATTAGTTTGATCTTCACTCTCATGACATCTTCAGCGGACACAGCTCTATCCAACAGTTAACCCGTTTATTGGTCAAATAATTATATCATTATGTTTTTATGTTTGCTCAAGAGTTTTTCTTATAAACTGTTTAAACGCATCTGTCAATTACTGGACTGGGAAAATGGTGTCCCTTATCTTTTTAAACTGGGGAAGCAACCGACAGTGAGGTAAACACCAACTCTATTTGTGTCAACAAACTAATGAGAAATGTGGGAATTTCAGATTCATCCCTTATGCACAAATTCTGTGAGGACAGCTCTTCAAATTTCCTGCCTGTTATCACCATCCATCTCTCGATCAAACGCCACATGTCTAAATAATAAAACAAAACGAAGAAGTAAAGGCCAAGAAGAATCATTCACCCAGATACCTGACAGACGACAGACAGAATGATTTCTTGTCCCTCTAAAGATTTTATCACGGCGTACACAATCAAATCGTATTTCCGTCTTTAAAACACAGCAATGACAACAAGACTTCGACGTAAACTTCAAATACCCTTCAGCGTCCGCCAGGATTATGAAGTCTTGTTGACTCGTTTCTGTGCTTTAGCCTTTGGTAGACTGAAACTAGGTCAGACCTGTCTGCCAGTCACAAAACATCCTGGAGAATGACAACTGTATCTCTGCGTCTGTCTGTTTCTGCTTCTCTGTCACACTCACGCACACTCTGTAGCCTGCGGACAATGTACAGATGCAATTACAGATATTCCTGGGTGTTATTTATTCTTCATACCTCTGAAAGATGCCTTTGATAAATGATGCTGTAAATAACTGTTTATAATACTCAAGTGAGATTTGGGTACCTGACACTTGCAGTTTAAAAAGATATTATTATATAAGACTATGAGTATATATAACACTCATAACATGTTCAAGACTCTTCCCATATATCAGTCTGCACACTGGAATGGCTTTGAATGTAACAGTAAATGATTTAAAACATATTAAAACTAGATAACTAAAACTAGACAACAAAATTAAAAAAAATTAAAAAGTTGTTAAACTGGGTGCACTGGTGATTTCCTCTTTTGCGCCGTGTTATGAGGTGCCAAATATGCCTTCAAGATGAGGCTGAGAGAGCAAGGGGTGGGAAAGAAGAGAGGTGAAAAAGAAAAGGTGAGAAAGGGGGAAAAAGGGAGGAATGACAGACAGGAGGCAGAAATAGACTGTGTGAAAAATAGGATACAGCTCTCACCTTGAGAGATTCAACCAGCCAGAAGTGGAGAATATTGAAAGAGCAAGCAAGAAAAAGAAAGAAAAAGCAGCGGGGAGGGAGACAGGGGATAAACATGAATGAGAAAAGTGTTAAACTTGATACAAACACAAACAAAGTTAGAAACTGAGGCAGACATGCAGTCAGCGGCAGCAGTGAATACCAGGAAGGGTGTGTCCGTACACTAATGATGACCCTTCATTAACGGACCCAACGGCATTTCCCAGAAGCCATTGTGTTTACGCTTCCTGTTGCTGATAAAGACTTTGTAAGTAAGACTTTGGCCCCCAGAGGAGGAAATGCTCTTTTTAGAAATGCCCTTTTAGGGAAAAATGCCCCCCGGTAGATTTAGCTTGTACGTGTAGTGAGGAACCCAGTCATCGGATGTTCCGGCGTGATTTAGACGTTTTATGTCAAGTAACATTTCGGAAAGCTCAGAGTAAATCTTCTTTGGCGTCCTATAATGTTCACTGAATGTCCAAATTATCAAAACATCATTTATTATTTAAAAAAAAAAAAAACTCACCATGCAAATGTTGTTTGACATTCTGGGTTGGGAATGTTTTAGAGACAAGTTCTCATTGCTGACATCAAAATCATTATATTAAATTCGGGTTGGATGAGACCAACGACCGTAATGAGCAACAACAGAATTAACATCAAATTGAAGTCAGTCTGATTAAATGGCTGACTAATGCAAAAATAATATCATGACACACCATTAATGTTTGAGTTCTGTGAGACCCTTTTTATCTAACAGCAGCTCCTCCTCACAGTTGTACAGTAGTAATAAAGAGCCAAAAATTTATTTGAGTTTTTATGTCCACAATCCTTCTCCATCAAAATCCAATCGAGGCAAATAGAACATTTTGTTCACCTGCAACGTTCTTCCTTTAATGTTCTTTTCTGTCTTTATATCTGTTTGAGTTCAGTAATGGGATTATTAGACATTAGATAACCTCAGTGAGTTATATTTTCATCCACACTGTTTAGAATTATGGCATGCTGATTTTAAAACATCTCTTAATTTGTTAAAAAGTGATAAAAAAAAGAGACCAATTTACATTATTGATTATTGGTCTTGAAATCTAGAAATCACTCGCTGCAAATCCTTTGCCTTGAAAGGGCTCTGTGTGTCCTTTCTGTGAGAACATGCATGTACAGCACAAGGTGGGATTGCTTTGTTTGTTCAGAACACGTTGGGAGGAAGGATGCTGGTTGACGCACATTAATGCTGAGCAGCATGAGGAGAAGGACACAGCCGGGAAACCTCTTTGGTAGCCTGTGCATGTGTCAAGATTTGGTTAAGAAGAAGGGAACGTTTGAAGAAACCCAACGCACCCCGACGCATCAGTGCAAGATTAGGAGTTTTATTTATGTGAAAATTAATATTTTAGATTTTTAATGCAAATTCAATGACAGTTAAAAGGAGAGCCCCCCACCCCCCTTTCTTTTTTAAATCTCATGCTGGGTTTATCTCCAGTGGTGGTTGATGGCATAAGGGAGAATTTCTAGTAGGATGCATGGAAACTGGGAGATAAATAATTATTTTTGCTCCCCTCACAGCATTTAAGTCAATCATATATGAGCATACAGACATGACGCACACTCCTGAGTCTTAAAATGTGGTGCCTCAAATGTAGGGGGACGCAGTTCAACCAATAAACGAAAGATCGCTTCACAACAGTGAAACCACAAGCAGCAATGGAAGATGGAATGACAGAGCCATGCTAACTGCTGCGAACATTTGTGTCGAAGTTAATAGGGAGTCATAACGTCAGAGAAAGTTAGCACCAAGTGAGATTAAGGTATTAGGAGGCTAAATTATTTCTCATTGGTATTAAGATTTAATTTAGTGTACAGATCGCATTCTGTTTATTACCTGCCTACGGGGACAGAGATGTGTATGCACAGACAGGAACAAAAAACAGATGTTTATTAGCACGACACACACACATGCACTTTCATTGTGAAGTCCACAGTAAATTGCAATAAAAGATGATGCACTTGTGTTTAATTAATTTAGTCCTGAAAGGAAGCTGAACAAAGAAAACACAAGAGGAAAAATAAAACCTAGACAAAAGGACGTGAAGTGAAGGCCAGAAAACACTGTTGAGTCTTTGGTTGAGCTGATTTGTGGGGAGCCGTGTGAAGAGGTCAGCGGAGGTCAGCAGAATACGAGATTAGGCCATTAGAGAGAGAAGAGTTTGTGCCAGTATAATCCCCTCATCATAATCTCCCTTTCTCCATCCCTGCTGCTAATGGCTGGGAGACAATAAGATGCACTAATCTGTCTACAGGGATGGCACAGGGCTGCGCTGAGATAGATACTGGAGTACAGAGCACATATAGACTAAAGTGTTTTGAAGATTATTTCCCTGGCATTTCTGCTTTATTAGATAGAGCCCAGTGGGGGGAGACAAGAACGATGGGGGAGGCAGACATAGACAGAGAGGGTGAGGCAGCAAGAAAGGGAGTAAAGGCTGCGGTTTAAACTGCTGTTTGTCTACCTTATACATTTTCATTATGGTTAAACATTGCTAAATGGCTTGCAGGCAGGAACAAGTGATGCAAGACGGTGAAACGCTTTCCAGTTCCATAATCAGTCAAAGAACATAAATCAGATGAGTTTGGTTTAAATTTTGAAGGTAATTCCACCAAATTTGAACTTCAATAAAAACTATGCTTTAGGACAGTTTAGTCTTTATTAAAGACTGCTTGTGTCAAAGAAGTGAACATTGCAAATCCTTTGTGTGTCACGCTGCACACCACATCAATGGTTTATGATGTAACGCAGCAGTGAAGTGTTGAGAAATGGACAGCCTTCACATAGTTCAATGAACAAGCCCTGTTGAAAGTTTGTAAAATAGTCAATGGAAACAATTGACTTTTTGTCCAAAGGCACAGATTTACATTTTTTTTTTGAGTGTGTCACAACAGATCCCAACTTAATGTCTTTCAGCTGGGAGTATTTTACGTGCCTGCGTCAAATAAGAAAGAATTTATTTTAAATCTAACAGTGATCTTTTGCTTGTCTGTGTTTCCACCTACTGGTATAGATAAAATTAGACACACCAGCAGCGTAGTTAATCACTGTGGTCAAGACTGTCTCCAGAGGATGAATCCTAATCATGTTTGTATTTACCTGACTATTCTTTTGCAGTATTATGTCTCTACCACTGCTGGATTGACTTCTGTTAAATCTGATACAGGCAGTCGTGTACGTTTGATGATGCTCTCTAGTGTCATCATTTTAGTTGATCTACTTTGGTTTATTGCTGTAATAGTTTGCGATGCCGTAATGTTTTTAAATGCTCAGACTGAAAGTAGGCTCAAAAAAATAAAAAAATAAACAAAAAAGGATATTTTATTATTATTATATATTTAAAAAAAAATAGATATGTTCAAGAACAAGGATTAAACCACAAAGCTCTCACCGTGTTACACCAAAATGCTTTCTTTTGATACACTGCATTAAAAGGAGGAAAAAAAAAAAAAAACACTGATCACAAATTCAAAATGTCAAAAAGTCCCCATATGGAAAATGGCCTTTCTAATGGCTGATAAAGACATACATCCTAAGTGGTTTTAATGTCATCTCCTCTCCCTGTCTCTGTCAGTCTCTCCCCTTCTGTTTCTGTTTCTCTCTCACGCTACACCAGCGGGTCAAGACCTAAAATGGGTCACAGGCCTATGTTTAATAGATCCCCATACGACCACGGTAGTGATATGCTTTCAGTCCAGGTCCCATGATGAGAGGCTAAATGTTTCATTTGGGTCCCAGGCTGGAAAGGTTTAAGAGCCCTGGTCCTAAACGATAGCTAGACCTCGAGCTCAGCAATGGGCTGTAAGGGGAGAGCGAGTCCTTGGCCTTCACTCTAAATCTCACCCGGGCACAGTGAAGGGGTCTGTCCACAGCTGATAAGTGGTTTTAATGTGATCTTCTCTCTCTTCCTTTCGGCTCCCTCTCTCCACTCTCATTTCCTCCCCCCTCCATGTTCCTGTATGCATCCCTTCTTGTCTTGCCTTCTTCTTTTCTCATCCATATTCCTTCATCCCTTCTTCCTCTTATTCCTCCTTTCTCTTGTTTTTTTCTGTTGTAGATGATGGCTTGGCTCCAGCTGTGGACTATGAGGCTTGTGACCACTGTGGCCCTGTCCTTCTTTCTCGTCATTGCTCAAGACTCTGGACTTCCTGAGGTGGAAGCAGAAAAGCAAGGCCCAGCTGACATTGTGAAGAAGGAGTCCCATCCAGTTCTGTTCAGGCAGAAGAGAGAGTGGATCTGGAACTCGCTCTATGTGGAAGAGGAGAAAACTCTAGATAGGCCCTTTAAGATTGGACAGGTAGGTTGACAGAAAGACATTGTCCTTAGGTTTCTGGTCTACTTCTTGGGCCTTGGTCCTATAGTTTAGTCAGTGACTTTCTTACTATGTTTGCCTGAAGGGAAGGCAAATTGATATTTTTGTCACATCCGTTCAGTTTGATACTATAGCATGCCAAGAATCTGGGGCACTGACTTGTTCCTTACCAGCTCTTTGATGAATATCTGAACAATTTGCCAGAATACTTTGTTTATTTGTAGAAACTTTTCTGGGAGGTTGTTGTTTTGTGTCCTCACTCCAACTGGGGAAAAACACGAGTGTTTAAAACAACAATCACAGTATTTATTTATTTTTCTTTCACAGCTTAAGTCAAGCAAGAAATTGGAAGTGACTAAATTTTCAATAGAGGGTGAAGGAGCAGATGACATCTTCACGGTGGATGACAAAGGAGATCTGTTTGTCACAAAATCTCTGGACAGAGAACGGAAGAGAGTATACCATTTGATCGCTAAGATGTTCGATGGGAACAACCAGCTGATAGAGGATGCCGGAGATTTTGAAGTCCAGGTGACAGATATCAACGACAACAAACCAAAATTCCAGCATGCGTACAATGGCTCCATCGTGGAGAGGTGCCAGACTGGTAAGAAGGGTCAAAAGAATTATTTCAGAACGTTCACCGACAGTTGAAATGAGGTTGAAAAGTTGCTCATACATTTTAAATATTCGTGTATGTGCAAAGTTGATAGATTATTGCAGCTCAACTGTCACAATCATTAGTATATCATAATTATATTATGATTTAAACAACAGTTTTGACACTTGATTATAATGTGTTAATCAGTCACGCAGCCAAAATGATCAGTAAAAACAAATACCGCAGGTCCATTTCTTTTCATCAAAACATTATTTAACATAATGTCTTATTCATGATGACAATTATTAAGTTCAATTATTTTATTTTATTTATTTAATTGTTTATTTAGATAGGGACAGTGCATATTGATGGACATCAGTACAAGTACACAATGTAACTATGCTAGAATTAGCACCAATGCTAGTTTTCATCTATTGTCCCTAGGCAGATACATAAAAAAAAAACACATAAAAGACAAGTAACAAGCATACAACATACAACACCCTCATAGTTTGAGACGCAAGGCAAAGCACTAGCAACAACAGTCAAGACAAAGTACAAGAGAACAAGTGATCGTCACACATAGTGAAATGTGTGAGGCAGTTTAAAAGTGAGTGCAGCTTTGGTTTTCTAAAAGCCAGAATTTTAAATGAGTTTAAATTAATTATGAGGGATGGTCTCTTATTGTGGGGGGCAGGCTATTCCAATATTTATTTCCCTTTACTGACAAAACAGTTTGTCCACAAGATGATGTATAGCCTTATAAACAAAACAGGCATACTTAAAGTTTTTAAAATTCTCAAAACTCAATAGTTTATGCTTTTTCAGTATATTACAGTGATGAAAT